>MJUU01024541.1:49343-63460 GCA_002080025.1 Modiolus philippinarum
CCCCCCCCAAAAAAAATAAAGGCAAACCTAAATAACGATAGGAACTCGGGACAGTGGGACTTGGTATTATTTAATTTTAATGCTACTGATGAGAGGTTACTCCTTAAAACACCTGTACAGCATAACGAAATTTACTGCTTTTAATGCAACTTCGGTATTCTTTGCATTTGGCACCGGCACTAGCAAAACCTAGCGGTAGGGTTAAACCGGTTTATGGGCACCCAAACCTCCCCTTTCTCTGTCCCGATTCCCTATAGTATTATAAACATACTAATAAAACCAAAACAGGAAGACTACTAACTCCATGACCACACTCTCGAAAAGGAAAAGGGACAAAACGTGAAAGATGTGTCAAGGAGTGCTGACCGCTAAACTGCCGACTAGCTCAATGAGCCTACTCTGCCGATAAAACGCTGTTGAATATACATTTACTCCATATCCCTTCATTACTTATTGATACTTTACTACGTATTTGCATTGACTTTGTCTCGTGTGCATTCACTCAGTATTTTTCCTTTCATTGTTTATTAAATAATGTTGCTGTAAATGTTCCAGTCTTCTGTGGATCAAGTTTGAAAATAGCGAGCTTACATAACGAAATACTTAGTCTGATTTACAGAGTTTTAACAGATACATTACCAGTCAAAAAAAAATTTGTTGTTACTCTTTCAAGTTACATCACCATACCGTCTCCAACATCATTATCATGAAAACGTCTTTGCGAATTTAAATGAGAAAAAGAATAACAATCAAAATCTTGACATGCTGTAGAAAATGTAGAAACTAAGATTCATTATTTCCCTTACATTATTAATCAAAATAATTTTTTTTTCTTTATGTTTTTTTCTTTCTTTTTTTGACAACGAAACAGGAAAAGGAAAATTAATGAACATGATCTTCAATGAAATAGTTTACAAAATCTTTGATCTCCGTTTCTTCTATGTTATATTATTTTGAATCGTAGGGTTACAAAAATGACTGCATATATCAAAGTAGACAATTCACCGACATACTTAATGGTTACATTGTGAATATTCCGACCAAGATTGAGACCTGCCATATAATTTATCGAGACCTCCCGTCATGTTACCTAAACTCTTCTTTGGTAGGCAACTGTTTAGTTTGCCCACTGACTTGGGTAAAATAAACACTTGATCATAAATATGGAATATTCGTATTTTCTGAGCAAAAGTTTGGAAGTTTAGAAACATTATGCACAAAAGTGTATGGATGAAAGTATAATATTTTCCTTTAAACATTGTTTTCTAAAACAACGTCAGTAGAATACCGAAGGAACAAGGGAAGCGATGACTAAAAAATCGAAGTCCAAAGACATGACAAAAACTCTAACAGATAAAACAAAGACGAAACAAGGACATGAGACAGCTACAATGCACGGAAATAAAAAGATAACATTAAGAACTAAGGCACTCATAGTGTGAACTCCCTTGAAAACCGGGAGTGATATCAGGTGCTCCGGAAGGGTGAGCATGTCCTGCTCCACTAGCTACTCGTCACACGATCAGTGAGGTATATATTGTTTTGAAAGTTCTGATATGTAGCTGATTGAAATTGCCATTTTCTAACCCTTAGACAAAACCAATAAAAATCCATGGTACTTGTTATTCTGTAACCCTCAAACAGTACCAAGGTAGAAATTTGAAAAAGCTGTAGTAAGTCTCTGGAGTATTCAAACATTAACCAGGACAAATCAGTAGCACTAACATCACAGACGAAGACAAAACAAAAATGTTACAGTATGATACAAAAGACAACACAAAAAACTAAAACCACTGACAGTGTGAACTCCCATAAAAACCGAGAGTGACATCCGGTGCTCCGGAATGGTAAGCATGTCCTGCTCCGCTAGCTATCAGTGAGTCAATCCAGGGTTGAGTCAAATCCGGTTATGTCAAATCCGTGAAGACGTGAAATCTAGCTGAAAATGTCCGTTTTCATTTGGACACAGACACGTCATATCTGTCAATGATACCATGGTGACGACCATAGAATTTCTGAAGGGATGAAAGTAACAAAGGCTGAACAAATCCCTGACTAAGCAGCTTTTCGGACAGTGTTTTTGCTCTACTTAAAAAGTCACTGTATAAACTGCATGCTCGACAGTAACGAATCAACTGTGAAATGTACACTCCATAGGCTGGACAGGTAGGTATATTACTGCTCAGACAGGGAAAGTTCACAATTGGGAAGTTAAAATCATCACGTTTGTCATACAGCTTAGATTTCAAACGTCCATTTTCGTCAATGTAAATTAAAAGATCTAAATACGAAGCTGAAGTAGGTGTATCAGCAGTCTCTTTAATTTCAAGCTAACTGCGAACTACGAAAGTCTCTGATTCTTTGATTCTGTCAGACAACTCCTTCAACCCGCTTTGAAACCCACTTTTTGGTGAAAATGGGACATTTTTTAAATCAAATATTGGAAAGTGATGTGAAAAACTGAGCATGGCAAATTGTGCTTTTCATTTTATTGAAGGACGCCGGACAACATCAACATTTTACGCAGAATAGTATTTACTAGTGCTTTATTTGAATACAATGATGTTTTCATACTTATGCAGCAAAACACATTTGATATGAAAATTATTTTTTTATATACACAATCTTTGTTTATCATATGTTTTGAACAAAATATTGTTGTTTTAAATGTCAGATAGATTCAATTCAGTCACACATGTATCACTACCCTTTATCACACCTATAGCTGTCACACCCCTATTTGGAACGTCTCGATATTTTATCTATGCGGAATGTCGCGATAGTTTACCTCTGTCAATAACAGCAATGAAATTTTTGAAAACACATTTTTTCGAAGTTCATATATTTCTGATCCAGACGGATAAAATGAGTACCCATTCATTGATTCAAATTTTAAGAATAAAAAATTTACTTTGAGAATTTCTTCTATAATAGTGATCCCATCTATAGACGTCAAAAATGAAAAAAATCCCTAAAAGTATAAAAAAGTTAGATCTTCTTATTAAACATGATGAGACTATTAACAACACTTCAATTATGATGTCTTCCACAACTAAACTAATTAATAAATTACCATATAAAATACGTGAATTGTGTTGGAGGAGTAGAAATATGATCAGATAAATATAGTCCTATATACAAAGTCACTGGTAATTTCATCAAACCATCCGTAGACGTGTTTGTGCTGCAGCAGCAAGGTTGAAACGAGCATCTTTATTGGTTACACAACAAACACTTCTTTGCGGCAATTGAATGCAAAAAAAAATGTCATTGACCAAATGCAAAATTTAGAATTTTTCTTATCTTTTAGTGAAATGTTCCAAACATAAAACAAAGTTTTTATTTTATCTCTCTTTAAGTTGTTAAAACATTATGATAAAAAGAATAAAACGTGCCTGAATCTGTCTCAAAAGCTGTATCAACCCTTGACCAATATAAACCCTCGGGACTGTCGGACCTGTAGCTAATAGTGAGATCTTGGGCTGAAACAGTATGAGTATGTGATATGTATTAAGAAATGTGTTAATCTCTCTTAATCAATATTTCTTTAGGTTGTCTACGAATTTTATTGGCAGCCCTCGTTTTTATTTCAATAGATCACAAAAATATTTCTGAATAAATTGTTACAGAAATCCTAGATCTTCAAATATTGTAAATTGTGGAATATGACGGAATTGAATTTATTTTCAAGTTAAAATACAAGAAAATTTATGATTTTGGAAAACAAAGCTCCCGAGTTTTCAGAGGGACCTAGTTGCATAGGTATGAAATTTGACAAAGTATGTCTTCAACATTGCGTTTGATTGTTGTGGTCTTTAGATTATGGGGGAAAATACGTATGCAATTCCAACTAAGATAGCTTGAGTGGGATTTAAAGTGATTTTAACCTTACTTTCTTTCCGCAATGCAGAATTTGCAAACCAACACGTGGCAGACTGATATTGTTGAAATTTATTCCTGTGAATTTTATGGCCATTTCCGGTGTGAGACGACTGAGTTAAGACTAAATCGCGTGTGCTCGTCTAAACTCAGTAAATGACCAATCAGAACTGTTTATTTCATGAGTCAACAACAGTTACCATGGCAAAACATCACAAATCGCATGACGTCACAATCAAAATTATGTTAAAAAGGGCGGGGAGTTTGCTTCTGTGGTCAAGGTTTCGGGACACGGAAAATCATTTTTTAAGGAAGAAAAAGATTCATGTACTAGCATTTGACCAGAATCAAAAGATCGTTATATCTTTATTTCATGTGAGAAATGTTTCATCTCGCTGCGCTCCACTCGAGAAAAGGCGAACTTTCATCCATTCATGAAAGATACCCGATCTTTGATCTGCTCTCATTGTAAGAAGCTATTACACTGCCGAAAAAAAAATGTCAAACGAAATCATTTTTTTTCGATAGCTACTCGATGAATATCTCTCATCTGAGAGACAGCCTTCGGCGATAAATATACCTTTGCATATTTTTTTTACTGTACTTTATGAAAAAAAGTTCAAATGGATCCACACAAAATAGTGGTAAACGTATTCCTATTTCCAATGATAATAACCGTTTTATTGACGATATCCTTTTTCTGGATTATCCAAGAACCTAAATAAAAATAATAAGAAACGGAGTAAAAACAATAAGTCTCCATAAACTTAGTTTGGGAGTTTTAGCTAACAATGATTCCAAATACTGTTCTTTTTAATCTTACTATCATAATATTTACTCTGGTAAATTAAAACTACAATTTATGATAAAAGGGGTGATTACTACTTTTCATTTTGTTGGCAGTGACGTACGTACCTGTAGCTCGATCCTACGAAGTGTATATATTTCAATTTGTACGATTCGTTCCACTCTCAATTGACAATTTTAATTAACGTAACCTTACTATTACAACCAAACTTTTACAAGAGGGTTACAGATGTCATAAAATAAATAAATTTAAGAAGTTTTATAGAAATATGAACATATTATATCAAAATATGGCGTTACTGGCAAGCAGCTTGTTACTAACGACATTTCTAATTCTCCTTTTAACGGGAAAAAGTTGCCAGAAACTGATTAGAAAAATCCAGAAAAACTTGGATGTAACTTACTTTTCTTTACTTACTTATACGTTATAGGGAATATCGACATTCTGCATAAATCTGTACACACATACTGCCCTTTCACTGATACTGTCGACGTCTACTGAAATACATGATGATTCTTACCAAATCCATCGGGAAGTTTTGAGTTTTAATTTTCTTTTGCAGTTCCACAGTGATTTGCCAACATAAATCCCTTAGGTTTGAGCTAGCCAGCAGATTATCGGCAATTATCCATTGACCCATCTTTTGTCCTATGCTTTCCCTTTAAAGATTGTGGCCTTGGAGTCAGCTGTCTATATGTAGGTGTATTCTTATGTTAATTATACTATAGGGAAATACGGGCATAGAAGTTGAGGTTTGAGAACCCATAAACCGGTTAAACCCTACCACCGGTAGTGCCGGTACTAAGTGCAGCTGTTCCGAGCTCTATCGTTGTTTACGTTTGTCTTTTGTCTTATTTTTTTCCTGTGCAGTTCTCTTGTAAATTATGACATGCAATTGTAATTTTCAGTCATTATACATGTTTCATGTTGTCGCTTTTTTAATTTAATTTGATACAGTCCAAGACTCTAGGTATTAAACATATGCAAACCTTATTCTTGTATGGCCCTTTTGTATGTAGTTCCATTATAGTTAAAGCTTAATTTCCCTGCTACTTTAACGATTTCTGGTCAAGAAATTTGGCGTTGTATTTAAGAAATACGACAACGATCATATAGAGCCTTATGCTGCGTCAATTTACCATCTACCACCGTATTTAAGAAATGTAGTTTTTGTTTTAATACATATCGGCAAACGAATACAAAAGCAAAATGATGAAAGGGGGATTCTAAAATCAAAAATAAAAAATCACAATTAATAAATAAATGTTTTTATTTGTTTAAAAAACCTAAATGATTGAATGAGGTGAATATTTTGAATATATTTAATTCAATTTATAGTTACTGCAATGTAGAAAACAAGCAAGGCAATATTTTGTTCGATTTGGTAACATCGTTTATCAACAGGTCATTGGAATTCTAATGGGTACAATGGGTTCAAACTGTGCACCTCTTATTGCAGATCTTTTTCTGTTCTGTTACAAACGGGACTTTGTGAAAAAAAACACAGAATGGAAACGTACAAAACAGTGATCAACTTATTTCAGTTACATCGACGATATCCTTACTATTGACAATTCCCAGTTTTTAGACTATGTCGACCTCATATACCCACAAAAGCTTAAACTTAATAAAGCAAACAATGATGCTAAATACTGCCCATTTCTCGATCTACATATCGTCGTTGACTTTGGTAAAATCAAACCTAAAATTTATGATAAAGGGGTTGATTTTGATTTCACTTTTACTGAGCTTTCCCTTTTCTTGATGGCGACGTTCCTGTAGCTCAATCATACGGGGTGTATATATATCACAACTAGTACGGTTCGCACGCGTCTGTTCTACTCTTGACGACTTAAATGAACGCAACCTTACTATCACATCGTAACTTTTACAACAATGTTACAGATTTCATAAATTGATAAACACATTTAAGAAGTTTTATGGAACATATGAAGATTTGATTTCTAAATATGATGCGACTCGCAAACAGCTTATTACCAAGGGCATTTCTCGCCCTCGTTTTTATAAAAATCTTCTTAAAAATGTCAAAAACTGATAAATAATAATTTACATTCGTTATGTGATAGGAGATATTGACAGGATATTCTTCATGATTCCGTTAAGTTGGCTTTGGGATCCAACGACCAGAAAATATTACAGGTGATGATACTGCCGATGCCTACCTACTGAAATCTATGATGATTTTTACAAAACCCTTCGGAGAGTTTTGAACTTGTTTTCTTTTTCGTAGTTCGACAGTGTTTTACCAGAAGACTAGGCTCCTTGAGCTAGCCGGCAGTTTAGCGGCGAGCACTCTTCGACCCATCTTTCTAAATTACGTTTTGACTTATTCTTTCCTTCTCAAGAGCGTGGTTTTGGGGTTAGCAGTCTACCTGTATTGAGTTTTATTTGTATGTTTATTATACTATAGGGAAACGGGATAGAGAAAGGGGGGGTGGGGTACCCATAAACCGGATTAACCCTGCCGCTGGCTCTTTCTAGTGACAGTGCCGAGTTCCTGTCGTTGTCCATGTTTGTTTTTTATCATTTTTGATTGATAACATATTTGTAGAAGATTGAGGACAAGTTTTCCAGCAGACAATAGGGATACCTATTGGGACTAATTGTGAGCCTCTTTTAGCAGATTGTTTCTTTATTCGTATGAAGCCAGGTTCATACAAAGGCTAGTTCAGAAAAAAAGACAAAAAGCTAGCCAAATCCTTTAATTTCAGTTTCCGTTATATAGATGATGTTCTTTCATTGAACAATTCACCGACCCAGTAGTCAATACCTAGGTGATGGCCCGTAAACGTATCTTATTATTAGCTTTTGCACCTATTACGGTTTATGGACTTTCAAATAATTTTATTTGGTCCGCAAAGTTACTGGCATACACCGAAAGTAAAAAGGGTATGGAAAGTTGAAAAGATCAACTTCCTTCCCCAAGTACACAATGTAAATAACCTTGTAAACGTCTGCAGGGATTTTAATTGACCTGGTGCATTCCATCGACCATCAAATAAATTTAATGCTGTATTAATATTATAGGGGATTTAATAAAACGAATAAGGAAAGGAGTTTTTGGTGATTTTGACGACTGAAAGGGGGTTTTGATAGCTAATAAAAATGCAGGCAAATCAAGGGAGTCAAATTTTATGTTTCTATCCAGAAAATAATTTCAAAATCATTCGCTGTACAGATGACCTCTAAAACAAAATTAAATTGCATCGTAGCAGAACCGCAGGTTATTGAAGATTTCCATAAAACCAAGTTTCACAGACAGACGGGACAGTAGTATATATGTGGTTTTCAGTTAGCATTTGTCGAGGTGCCTGTCGAGGTGCTATTGTAGTAATACTACATCTCATCTCGTATTTGTCGACGTGCAGTCGAGGTGCTATGAGTGTTGACCTTTGGCCTTGCCATATGTGTCTCGACTTTAGCTTTGGTCTCTCCTAACCCTAACATTAAAACCTACCTTTTAGTTGCAGTGTTGTTAGATCATTAGTAATGCTGTTTTTATTCAAATTTACAGCGATTTACTTTAACCCAACCAACTCGAACGAAATCCTATTTGTTCTGTAGTGTCTATTATCAGGTCATAACCCTAACCTTAGTTGCTTTAACAAACGCTGTTTTAATGTAATGCTTCAAAACTTTTTTTTTCTAATTTAAGTTTACGATTGCCCTTTTCCATAACCATAACCGAAGCTGGTATAGCAAACACTATATTATTGTTTTACTTTTTATAGTTTAAGTCATATTTTTACCCCCCCCTCCCCCTATTCGTGTTGCTTGCATCTCTGCATCCGCTACCCTAACTTTTTATTCAGTTAAATAATAAGCTTTATTTTGAATCTTTGCAGTAGTCGAGGTGCTTTCTTTGCTTTTACTTTCAATGCTTTGTTTTTTGTTTAAGTGTATTTCTTCCAAGACATTTCATTTTTCTATTATCTTACTTTTGATATGGCTTTATTGTGTAATATATTGTGTATTTTCGAATTTATTGATCTGTTCTAGTTCGGTCTATCGAAAATCGCATTATTTCACTAACCTTATTATTGTAAACTTTACTTTTACTTTGTCTGGTGAATTTGATTGGAGTTTTTATCTGAAGTCTCTCTTTATATATTGCAGTTCTAGTATCACTTTAGCTCGATTTTGTAATTTTGTGGTATAGGAAGACCCTTTTCCTTTGTGAAAAGAAGAGTGTTTCTTTCAAAGTGATAGAAAGTCATTAAATAGGATCACAAATTCTAAGTTCTTTGAGGTCACTCTGCGTTTATCCAGGCTTGTGACTGGCTACCCAATAGGATAGGCCGCATTACCCTCCCTCCGTCCCATTTGTTTTTAAGCTATAGATAGTGTTCTAATTTTGTTGACGTAAAATGCTACGTTAGTAAGCAGATGTATAGTCCATTTCGTGTTCGGTCTCTGTTGTCTTACGTATTCCAAAAGATCTTGTCGGTCTACTTCATCGATGAGCTTATGTACATCATTTGTATCCTTAATAAGCATCGGCGCGGCAAAATATCTGCTGTTATTCTGACTGGAGTGGAAATATCGTAGTTCATCTGTCTCTATATTTCGCAACATAAATCCAAAGGACATGTTCATCTTGTGGGCTGAAGTATGTTGCTCAAAGATCTGCCATATTTTATCTGGAATATTGGGCAGAGAGCTGTCGTCCAAAACGAAGTTAAATCGATCCTGTATGAGGTTTCCAGTATGTTGTTCGGTTCGAATACTGGACCAGTTTTCTAGGTACAACTGTTGGGTTTCACGATCCTCTGGCAAGACTTTTTGTTTGGTTTGATTCTGGATGGTTGATGTGGTATCATTCTGGTTGGTTGATGCTCTGGTAGCATTCTGGTTGGTTGGAATTTCCTTGCTGTTTTCACGTTTATTTGTAGTAGGTTCATCACCTTTCTCCAGATTGCGATGTGTTAGATCTGTTCATTATCATCATTAGCCTCGTAGGTCTTTCTCCAGGTCTTTCGCGTATAGCACGGTGACGTTTCAGGCTGGATTGATCGTTGAAAAACTGGCCACAGACGTCACAATTTAATGTGTAATCATGTGAAGCTTCATGTCTGTTTTTATTGTCAACTCGACAAAAGTTTTTCCCACATACGGCAAAGCTGTATTCTTGTTTTTGTTATGAGTGTCTTCTTGCATGTCGTTGTAAACTCCGTTTTTCCTTAAACTTCTTAGGACATTTATCACAAGCGAACATTGTTGACTTCTTCGAAAGTATTGCCGGTAGAGAGTTCGGTCGAGGAACTGACATACTGACTGAAGAGTCCGAGTTAATATAGTTAAATTTGTTTGTATCGATGGCTGTGATTGGTCGGTGAAATTTGTTATGGCTCTCTGATTGGTCAACTTTCCAGCAATTGGATTGGCTGGTTTTATCACGAAGTCGGCATCTGATTGATTGAATTCCCTGCAATTTGATTGGTACGTTTATTGGAAAGTCGGTTTAAAGCTGTAAATGTGATATTTAATGAAGTGTCTTCGGTTTTGAATAGTGGAACACATGGTTTATCAAACCACAACGGGGAAACCATTTCGCGTGTTCCTCCATAGGATCGTCGTTTTCTTCCCAATCATGCAGAATTCCGCCTCAATAAAAACATTGTACTATATCACCTTGCTTTAAATAAAAGAGTCCAATTTTGCAAGGTCTGCTGGTCGTTGTTTCAATTGTACGGGCTATCCGGTGTAAGATTCTAGCCTGACTGATTCATTGGCATACTCTATGTATTTTGGGCAAGTAATGCCCGGTTTTTCTGCAGGGATTCTCGGTAATTTTATTAACCCGTGTTTTTGCAAACATTTTTGAATGAAGGGACAATCGGGAAAATGTTTATGGTGTTTCATGTGTACCACATCGCCTAATCTCCAACCACCCAATACACCACCACACTGCGTGCATTGACATTTGTCATCTATACCGATATAGTAGAAATAATCACGGACGAGATCTAAGGATTGCACCACATTTGACGACCACGTTTTAAACGTATTTAAGCGTAAATCAAAATTTTCTCTCATAGGTTTCAATCGCTCAAGCGGGCTTTCGGGAATGCAGTCCATCTGAATGAAATGTAGACGGTCACGTTAGCTTCTTAAATGACTGATGCGAGACTTTATTTGCTTTCTAAGTCCAGTTCTAAGGACAACTGGTCAGCAGAATGACAGTCTTGTGACTGACAGAGCCGGATGATCGCGTGTTTATATAGTTCAATTTGTTTGTATCGATGGCTGTCATTGGTCAGTTCATTCTGTAAGATGTTCTTTGATTGGTCGATTGTCTGTACTTTTATTTGATGGTTTTATCACAAATACAGCTATGGAATGATTTAATTTCTTGCATTTTGATTGGACCGTTTTACTTGTGCAATCAACCGCGACTTATACTTTCAGACCTGTCTTCAAGCGTCCTGAACGTAGAGCACCGCAAACGTATTGTAGCTGTGTGAGAGTAGTGGGACGCTGGGAGCTGGTCTGAAAGTAATATCTTATACCATAACACTAGCACTAACCTAGGGCATTGGGTTTTTGCAACCATTTAATTTTTTTTCTTTTGATCACTTACTCTCTAATCTTCCGTTTCCTATTGTACTTTTCTCTCTAGTGTTCTAATTTAGAATTATTATTATTAAAGATTTCTCTTCTTATTGTCTCGATCTTTGTTTTGTATTGATCCATTACTTCCTATTATTCCATTTTCTATTGGTGGTTTATTTCGTATTGTTTCTTTTCCCTCATTTAGCATCTTCAATTAACAATGAAGGGATATGGAGTAAATGCAAATGAGACAAAATCTCTACAAATACATGGTAAAACACAGCAATGTAACAACGCTTCCATTGTTGTTCTCCATCTCGAAGTCACCATGAGGCCTTCAACAATGAGCATTACTCATACCTCATAGCAAGTTCAAGACGGCCCCCAGCACCGGCCCGAGCGGTACTCATTACTAATTGCTGAGCAACGCTACATCCATGTTTTTTTNTCGTCAACAAACATAAACTTAACTGGCAAAGTGTTCTTACAATCGCTGTCATCAATTTCCCGACAAAAAGACTAGTAGAGGACGATCACAACATTTAAACAACCACAGGGCACTCATCGAGCCAATTGTAAGAAAACTTGGCTTAATAAAATCATGAGACGTGGGCACAATAAACAGGTGGTCAGAAAAACAATTTTGAATTACAAAAAAAGTAAAAAGCCAAAACTTGAAAGAATGATAGTGCATTCATATGAGCAATTCTCTCAAAAACAAGTACACCATAACCGTAATGTATATAGAGCATACATCTCTCTCACGGGGAATCTTTTTACGGACTCCACACTGCAGGAGAGACAAACTCTCGTCTTAAATTAACAATGAAGGGATATGGAGTAAATGCAAACGAGACAAAATCTCTACAAATACATGGTAAAACACAGCAATGGAACAACGCTTCCATTGTTGTTCTCCATCTCGAAGTCACCATGAGGCCTTCAACAATGAGCATTACTCATAACTCATAGCAAGTTCAAGACGGCCCCCAGCACCGGCCCGAGCGGTACTCATTGCTAATTGCTGAGCAACGCTACATCCATGTTTTTATCCTTTGATCCATGGATGCGGGATCGTCAACAAACATAAGCTTAACCGGCAAAGTGTTCTTACAATCGCTGTCATCAATTTCCCGACAAAAAGACTAGTAGAGGACGATCACAACATTTAAACAACCACTTTTCTATACTATAGTCTAGCATATAAACTTATTAAAGACACAGGATATTGGGATGTCCAGGAGTGATAGTTTACATAGGCGTAACAGGCTCTAGTGCTTCTCAGGTGTTCCCTAAAACCAAAACACTGTTATTTATTGCCATCACTTTCAGTCCCGTGGTGCTGTTTGAAAATTGAATGAAAAATGCTGATCCGGTCCTTTTGTAGACAACAGAAACTAGTATTTACATTTTTGTGGTCTCTTATAGTATACTGGCTAACAGAATTGCACACCATTAAGATGACCCCAATGCAGTATACTGTATTTAAAACAAACGATACTGCGAGGGTTACAGGAAAAAGGGGCTATCTCTTTAACAAATATATATATCGATAGCACTTTCTTCCAGTAACCCCTCGACTGGATATTGATATGGTAAAAACATAATTGAAACAAATTTGAAACATACTGACTGACTTTAAAATTTTCCAAGTAAAATGAATAGACGAATTATCGAAGAGGAAAAATATGAACAAATATAATTAAAACCAATGCAAATTCTGTGTCTTCATTCTCATTGTAACTTCAATTTTCCCTTAGCCAATTTAAAAAATATATGCCTCGATTATTGGTGAAAGGGATACAATCCAAATACATTTCAATACATTACGTTAAAGTTCGTATTAAGTTTAAGTTGAGTACCTTATCCGGAAACCTCTGTTATTCCATTTTGTATTGGTGGTTTATTTCGTATTGTTTCTTTTCACTCATTTAACATCTTCAACACTTTTCTATACTATAGTCTTGCATATAACCTTATTAAAACTTTTGCATTGGTATCGATTTGTTTTATTTCTTATGTGATTTCTTTAACTCTTGTTCTTTGGTTTCTCAACCCGATCTCAGTTATCTCCCTTGTTTTGTCTACTTCATTTTTGTTTTGTTCAAACGCTACCCCAACTTTTGCAGCTGTTTATTGTTTTACCCCGTTCTGTGTCATTATTCATTTTTGTTCATGTGTCTGATTTCCTTCATTGTTTCTGTATCCATATGCTTCTCTTTCCATAAGGCAATAAATAATCAACTAATTTACAGATATATATATATTTATTTTCCCAGTCATGAAGCAGTCATTGGTTAAGTATGGGAACTGGGGCTAAAATAATAAAAAAAATAAAAAAAATTAGTAATCAATTATTCTTATGTCTTTTCTTTCTTCCTCCTCTCCCTTTAAGGCCCTCCTCTCTTCTCAAATTCCTGAGATGAGCACGCGAGCAGAACGAGCAGCGAAATGAGCACACGAGCAGTGAAAACGAGCAGCGTGAGCATGCCTTTGAACAGCCAATTTATAGTTTTTCCTACCACAAGATACAAGACACATGTCACCACCACCACATACCGCTGAATTCCCGAGATGAGCACGCGAGTAGCACGAGCAGCGAAATGAGCACGCGAGCAGTAAAACCGAGCAGCGTGAGCAGCGAAACGAACACGTGGGCTATCCTTAATCAGCGAATTTGTCCCTCTTCCCACCGCACAGCGGCTGGAGCAGCAGCAGTAGCAGCAGCAGCAATATTCCCGAGATAAGCACGCGAGCAGCACGAGCAGCGAAATGAGCGCGCGAGCATACCATTAAACAGCGAATATTTAGCTTTTCCCACCGCACAGCGGCAGCAGCAGCAGCAGCAGCAGCAGCA
>MJUU01024548.1:0-19267 GCA_002080025.1 Modiolus philippinarum
TAACCAAACTTAGTCACAATGGTCCTTAGATGGTCCCTTCCAAAAAATGTATCTGACAGGTCCGTACCTAATCCAAGATGGCCGCCAGCAGGGAACATAGTTTTAACATTGGACCCTATGGAAAAGACATTCAAAGATCTTCTTCTCAGAAACTACCAGTCCAATTATAACCAAACTTAGTTACAATGGTCCTTAGATGGTCCCTTCCAAAAAAGGTATCCAGCAGGTCTGTACCTAATCCAAGATGGCCGCCAGCGGGAACATAGTTTTAACATTGGACCCTATGAAAAAAACATTCAAAGATCTTCTCAGAAACTACCAGTCCAATTATAACCAAACTTAGTAACAATGGCCCTGAGATGGTCCCTTCTAAAAATGTATCTGGCAGGTCTGTACCTCATCCAAGATGGCCGCCAGTGGGAACATAGTTTTAACATTAGACCCTATGGAATATACATTCAAAGATCTTCTTCTCAGAAACTACTAAGTCCAATTAGAACCAAACTTAGCCACAATGGTCCTTAGGTGGTCCCATCCAAAAAATGTATCTGGTAGGTCCGTAAATCTGGAACATAGTTTTTACATTGGCCATTTTAAAGTGGTCTGTATGTTTTAATTTCAGCACTATGTATTACTTTAATTATAAGGGGAACCCCTGCCCAAATTTTTTTTGAATGGTGTTCTGTTATGGGTTGTAATGGAATGTGGATCTTTCGGTTGCCATGGAAACCAAACAAGAATACTGTAATTTTAGAAGAAAAAAGTATTCTGCTAAATTTTATGTTTCGTTTTTCCTATTGGAAATGCCTTTTATCTATGTTAGCCATTGTCCAGGTGAGCGATACAGGCTCTTGAGAGCCTCTTGTTCCTATTGGAAATGCCTTTTATATATGTCAGCCATGGTCCAGGTGAGCGATACAGGCTCTTGAGAGCCTCTTGTTTCAAAAAGTTACATAGTTTCTGTTATTTATTCCCTTGAAATATCACCACCCTCGCTTATTGCCCAAAATTTCCCAGGTTCCAAAGATGGCGATATAAAGAAGGCACACTGTATATGCTCATAATTAGTGGCAAAGAATAGCTAAATGTATTGAATGAGTTGTTCACCCTTTTCCAAGGGCAACTGAATGTAGGGATAACATCAGAAATTGGACAACCATATTAATGCTGATAAATCAGTTGCTTCTGGGGCATCATTTGTAACATGACTCCTTCAATACAACTAGTTGACATAAAAAAGATTGCCAGAAAAATTTTAATATGAAAAGAAGCCACCTTTTATGGTTTATTAAATGTATCACAAAATCAACATCCAACAAATATGATAGTGAAGGAGATCTACAACATGAGGTTAATACCTATCATTGTTTTTGTAGGTTAACTTAATTGAGCCACTCCGGAAAAGTACACCAAAAACATATAGCTACAGGTAAATATAGTTCACTATCTCTAAAGAGTAGTATTTTGGGGGCCTTTCCCTCAACAATTTTTTTGTTTGCTGGGTGTGGTAACTTAAAGGTATATTAATGAATGGGTGACATCTTATTAGATTAGCCCCATAACTAGAAAGTTAGAAAGTACATGTAATCTCTGAAATATAACTTAAGATAGTTGACAACAATATCTAGTTGTGTGTGACGTTAAATGATGTCTACTTAGTAGATTAGTACAGACGTACAGTAAAAATTCTTATGTTGATCTATTAAATGATTATATTTGAAGATGGAATTCTAGTAAACTGAATTTCTTTTATTGGTTTGATGCACTTTTGCAAAATCATACGTACAGTTTATGATTACAGTTATTTTACTTGTTTCCTGTAAATTTTCAGTGCTTCCTCAGATCCAGATTTTCTACACAAGAGTATATTACCTACAGATTTCTTCCAGAAAAGCTTGCCTCGTCTTCCATTACCAAAACTAACAAAAACATGTGAGAGATATCTGAAGGCTCAGGAGGTTATATTAACACCAGAAGAATATGAAAACACTGAAGCTGTTACTAAAGATTTCCAAAAAAGTTGGGGTAATCTATTTAGATATAATTATATTCGTTGCCTTATTTTTTTGAAAGTCTCAAAAGTAATTTTAATTAAAACATGTAGAAATAAGTTGATTTTGTTTTTGTGGATAGTTCCACTATTACTGCATGCATAAAAACATAAATAGTTGTTGAAAGGGTATTGCCACTATTGTTATACAGGGTATCATTCCATTTTAGAAACAGAAAATTAGGAAAAGCTATATAATTTGATTAAATGATTTATATTATATAACAATTTTAATTGGCACTGATAAACAGTCATTTCAGGATTTATGTAATTTTCTTTTGGATCACAAAGTTTTCTTGGGTGTTATAGTCTTATAGTGGCCCATGCCAATTTATATAATGTAAAAAAAATCAGATTACAGTTTACGGGATGATTTAAATAGTTGTTTATTGAGACAGAGGAAATAATGATGAAAGTTACTGACATGAACAAAGTACAGAAATTGTAATACAATGTACCTACTGAAATTATTTTTAGCTCACCTGGCTATGCCAGGGTTAGCTTTTGCCATCACTTGGCATCTGTCCTCTGTTGTCCGTCCATCCATCCTAAACTTTTTACAAAAATCTTCTCCTCTGAAACCACTGGGCCAATTAAATCAAACTTTGGCCTGGGTCATCACCAGGGTATGTAGTTAGGTTAGTCTGAGGACCAAAGAATATGGCCGCTGTTATTAAAAAAAAAAACATAGGGGTAATTGATGTTTTTTGCAAATAACTCAAAAACCATTGCAGATATAAAAAATCTGACATGGAGGTAAAATTGTTCAGAATGCCAAGATCTATCTGCCCTGAAAATTTGAAGAAAAATGGGAAAATCTGTCTCAGAGTTACAGCCCTTTTCCGTAAAATGTTCAAAATTTATGCAATTTTTATTTTTTACTTCAAAAGCTGTAAAAGTTAGACGTGAAATGTAAATCAGAAAAATGTTCAGCATATCAAGATCTAAATTCTCTGAAATTTTGAAGAAAATCCAAATGCCTGTGTAGGAGTTATTGACGGTTTTTCACCAATTTTTTTTCCCAATGCCATATGGTTTATGGGTTATTTCCTTTTAAATTCTGTTTTCAAATCTTCTTTGGCCAATATTTCTCTTTTAAGCTTTAGAGAAATTCCCTGAGTGCTATCAGTTTATTAAAAATCATTTCTTCCATAATCAAGAGAAAAAAAAGTGTTTTTTGTAAAAATACTTTCATAAACTTCACCTAATTTCACAATTTTTGTATATAAATGTATATTGTGTCACTGTTTGCTTGGCTAGCAATTATCTTTCCTACATATATTGAAAAGATGCTTCTTGGCTTTATAGCCTGCATAGACTATTTAGCTCACCTGGCTATGCCAGGGTTTAACTCAAAGCTTTTGCCATCACCCGGTGTCTGTAGTCCGGCTGTCCAAAACTTATCATTCAACCATCTTCTTTTCTGAAACCGCTGGACCATTTGGAACCATTCTTGGTCACAATAGTCCTTTAGTGGTCTCCTTTACAGATATGTCAAGCAAGTCAGCATGTTATCTAATATGGCCCCGAACAGATAACTTTGTCAAAAATTGGACAATATTGCAAAATTCTTCTCCTCTGAAAATACTGGGCCAAATGGCAACAAACTTGGTCACAATGGTCCTTAGGAGTCCCCTTTTAAAAAATGTATTCGGCAAGTCAACATCATATCCAAGATGGCCACCAGCGGGGAACACAGTTTTAACATTGGACCCTATAGGGAAACATATTCAAAGATCTTTTCCTCTGAAAGTACATGGCCAATTGGAATCATACTTGGGCACAATGGTCCTTACTTGGTCTCCTGCATAAAATGTGTCTGGCATGTCGGCATAGGAACCAAGATGGCAGTCAGCAGGGAACAAAGTTAACATTGGACCCTATGGGGAAATGTATTTAAAAATCTTCTCCTCTGAAACTACTTGGGCAATTGGAATGCAATTTTGTCACAAAAGTCCTTAGTTGGCCCCTTTCAAAAAAGTGTTTGTTAAGTTCACATCACATCCAAGATGGCCGCCAGCGGTTAATATAGTTTAACATTTATTGGCAAATGTATTTGAAGATCTTTTCCTCTAAAACTACCTAGCCAATTGGAACCAAACTTGGTCATAATAGTCCTTAGTTTGCCCCTTTCAAAAAATTGTCTGACCAGTTAGCATCATATTCAAAATAGCTGCCAGAGGGGAAC
This sequence comes from Modiolus philippinarum, assembly GCA_002080025.1. NCBI lineage: Eukaryota > Metazoa > Mollusca > Bivalvia > Mytilida > Modiolidae > Modiolus > Modiolus philippinarum. The sequence continues at coordinate 4,239 of MJUU01024548.1, forward strand.
ATAGTTTAACATTGGACCCCATGGAAAACCATTCAAAGGTCACAATTAGCTCATAGGAGATGGCCGCAAGCAGGGAACTTAATTTTATATTGGACGCCACAGGAAAAAATATTCAAACACTTTCTCCTCTGAAAGAATGTGGCCAATTATTACTTATTATACCATAGTTGGTTCCCTCTCTAAAATGTGTCCAGCATGTCCACATTACATCCAAGATGGCCCCAAAGGGAACATTGCTTAACCTTGGACCCAATGGGATATCATTCAAAGATCTCCTCTGAAAATGCTAGGCCAATTCGAATCAAAGTAAAGGGCAATAATCCTTAGATGGTCTTCTTCAAGAAAGGTGAAAGTCGATCTACGCCCAATCAAAAATAGCTGCCAATTGGGAACATACTTTTAATTTTGGATCATATAACATCAATGTCTATAAACATACTTTAAAATGAGACCTTTAAACATTGGGATTATTTTTACTTATTGTGTCAGCCATGGCCCTCTTGTTCTTATGTTAAAACAGTATGCATATACATTTTTATTTTGATTTGTAAAGATTTCCATTGCATAGATAAATTTTATTTTATTATTGTAGGAAATGGCCTTGACAATGATTTAAGATTCAAAAACAATAGAGAAAAACACACAAGTTATGTCACAGGTAGGTAATGTAATGTTCTAGGTTTATATGTCATGTCACATGTAAGTATATCATGCTATGTTCTGAGTAAGTTTCTCTTATTTCTAGCAATTTTAACCAACGCCTGACCGGTGTGATATAAATATTTCTCATCCCTAGAGATCGAGAGAACAACTCGAGAGAAATTTCCTGCCAAATCTATTCCGAACATAATCCTCGGTGTTTTAAATTATGTCATAAGAGAAACATTTTCTTTAACTTGAACATGTTAATTAGGCCACCTTTTTTTTATTTGTTGGTTTACGGATTTTTTTGTTCCTGAGGTCGGGTCGGAGGCGGTAAATTTTGCACCTACCTGCCAGACTGAAAAAACAGCTTGAAATTTCAAAGAAGCAGGTTGCAAAATTACTAACAGAGAACTTTAAAGTGCTCACACAACTTTATCACCAGCACACATTAAGTTATCTGCCAGATTTTCCCATTCAAACCAATTCCACGGCAGACATGTTGTTTTTCTGGGGGAATTTTTGGAAAGAAACCTCTGTTAATAGGCTAAATAGCGTTGATTTTCGGAACTCCTTTACTTTTTTTCTTTTTCAATCAGGCAAGATGGTGGCAGCGGAAATAAAAAAAGGATTCAAAATCATTTTTATTTTTATTTTAATTTCTGGAAAAATAGGGTTGGCGGATCTGTAAACCAACAAATAAAAAAAAACTGGCCTTAAGAAATTTCTCACATCTTGTAAAATAAATTTTCAAATGTTTAAAAACTCAGCAAGCCACGTTTTCAAACATTTGCCAAATTATACTGAACTCGATGTGAGAAATTTCATAATCAACTTAGTTCTTGTTGTAGAATCTACATATATCATACCATGTCATTTTTTACCTGTCTGGTGGCACTTGTTTCTATAACAGTAAAAAATAGAAATTACAGGAAAAGATAAAATTATCTGATATTAAGTAGTGTGAAATAAAATGATTGGAACAATAAAATACTGCAATTGCATTGAATTTGAGTTCACCAGATGGCCATTTCAATAACTGATGTCTCTTCAGTGCATATAAATCTCAAACATTTTGAAGACAGATAGAAAAGTATTCAGATTGCTACTTTTACACAAAATATATTCTGGTATAAAGTATAAACACTTGATCAAAATCTAAAAAAAATGATAAACAAAAAAATGAATATTCCATTGTTTAAAACATACACGTAAAGATTTGGCAAGGTACTATTACTAGATTTGTCACATCTCAACACCAACATTCTATTACCTTTATCATTGATATTGGAATAAATGACAGAATATTAAAATAAAACTTTGAATATTTTAAGTACAGTATACAGATAACAGACTGCTTTAATGTAAGAATACAAAATGATTGAATGATACTATTATTTGTCTGAAGAATAAAAGAATAATGAAAGTGAAATACATGTATCAAGAAATCTCAGACACCAAAGGGGAAGATTTCAATATTTTTGTTACAAGTTAGAGAACTATTTAAATCTTACCCTAAGGTGTGGGTAGATTTTCAAAAATTGACTGGAAATTCTTATACGACTTATAGATGGAACTGGCTTACCTTTTACTGAGAAGATTTTTTTCTTTAACATTTTATTACTAATTTCAGAGTACTGGTTTGACATGTACCTAAAAGACAGGAGACCAGTAGTTCTTAACCATAACCCCTTTATATCATTCAGAGATGAACCAAACAAAGAATACCAGACACAGGTACCAGTTTATTGTTATTTAACTGTTAAATTATAATTGAGGTTTAGTCATTTGAATATATCAGCAGCATTGTTTTACGCTATATGCATACTTTAATGAATTATAAGACAATGATTGTCGAAATGGACATCTGCAGAAATTATATTTTTAGTAACTTCAGTTCATATACTAGGTATATTTATTTATTAATTTGACTCATGTCGGGTCCAATGTGTCTTGTAAACCCTAAAGCTCACCTTGCTATAAAGCTTGGTTGAGCTTTTGTCATCATTTAGCATCAGTGCTTTTTAGCTCGCTGGGACGAATGTCCGGAGAGCTATTGTCATACCCCTGGCATCGGCATCGGCGTCAGCAAAACTTTAACCTGTCTTGTGGAATTGAGATCTGAATAGCTAGGATGTTGATATTTGGAATGTGACTTCCTTGTAATGAGAGCTTTCTTCTGGTACTATACTTGTAGACATTTTGACCTTGACCTTGCCCTTAGAGCAATTTTTAAAAAACTTTAACCTTGCCTCTAGAAGGTAGGCTTTTAGTGGTAGGGTGTTCGTATTTGGTATGTAACTTCCTTATGATGAGATCTTTCTTCTGGTACCATACTTGTAGACATGTTGACCTTGACCTTGCCCTTAGGGCAGTTTTCAAAAAATTTTAACCTTGCCTCAAGAAGGTAGGCTTTTAGTGGTAGGATGTTCATAGTTGGTATGTAAGTTCCTTATGATGAGAGCTTTCTTCTGGTACCATACTTGTAGACATGTTGACCTTGACCTTGCCCTGAGGGCAATTTTCAAAAAACTTTAACCTTGCCTCTAGAAGGTAGGCTTTTACTGGAAGGGTGTTCATATTTGGTATATAACTTCCTTATGATGAGAACTTTCTTCTGGTACCATACTTGTAGACATGTTGACCTTGACCTTGACCTTGCCCTGAGGGCAATTTTTTAAAAACTTAAACCTTGCCTATAGAAGGTTGGCTTTCAGGGGTAGGGTGTTTATATTTGGTATGTAACTTCCTTATGATGAGAGCTTCCTAGTGGTACCATATTTGTAGACATTTTGACCTTGACCTTGCCCTGAGGGCAATTTTTAAAAAACTTTAACCTTGCCTCTTTAAGGTAAGCTTTAAGTTGTAGGGTGTTCATATTTGGTATGTGACTTCCTTATGATGAGAGCTTTCTTTCGGTACCATGCTTGAAGACATTTTGACCTTGACATGGCCCTGAGGGCAATTTGTAAAAAACTTTAACCTTGCCACTAGAAGGTAGGCCTTTAATGGTAGGGTGTTTATATTTTGTATGTAACTTCCTTATGGTGAGAGCTTTCTTGTGGTACCATATTTGTAGACATTTTGACCTTGACCTTGCCCTGAAGGCAATTTTTTAAAAACTTTAACTTTGCTTCTAAAATTTTTTTTTTTGTTTAGAGGTAGGGTGTTCGTATTTGGTATGTGACGTTCTTTTGATGAGAGCTTTCTAATGGTACGATATTTGTTGACGATTTGACCTTGACCTTGCCCTTACGGCAAGTTTTTAAAACTTTAATTTTGCTTCTAGAATTAAGTTGTTTAGTGATAGGGTGTTTATATTTGATATGTGACTTTCTTGTGAAGAAAGCTTTCTATTACTTTCGAATTTATTGTGCTTTGAGGTTACTGGAATCCCCGGCAAGCTATGTTGTCTTCTGACAACTCTTGTTTCCATTATAATCTTTTTTTTTTCAAAGATATTCTACTCAAAACAAGAGACAAATTGGAACCAAACTTGGTTGCAAAAGTTCTTTGTTGATCCTCCCTAAAAAGTATGTCTGGCAAGTCTGCACTTCGTCCATGATTGCTGCCAAAGGGAATATAGTTTAACATTGGACCTTAATGGAAAACACATCCAAAGAATTACATGACCAATGGGAAAGTGTTTAGTTGGTCCCTTAAATTAAAAAGATGTCCAACAAGTACAGGACTACCAAGGAACAGGTTGTTTAATATTTTACCTTGTTGAATATATCAAAAGATCTCCTCTCAAACCATAAAGGCCATAAGGCCAGTCAAAAATAAACTTGTTCACAATAGTCCTTGGGTGATCCCTTTAAAGATTCAGTCAACAAACTCTGCAATCCATTCTAGAAACCTAACAACCAGGAATATATTATTTAACAGTAAATCCTATGGGAAAACATAAATTTGTATTTAATGAACAAATAAAGGGATATGGAGTAAATGTACATGGGACAAAATCCTTATAAATACATGGCAAGATTAAGCAAATGGAACAATGCTTTGATTGTTGTACTTCATTTTTAAGTCACCATGAAGCCGTCAACAATGAGCTATCCTCATACCTCACAGTTAGTTCAAGACGGTTAGTTCAAGACGACCCTTATACATACATCACCTGTCATTCAAGAAATGATATTTCCATACTTTATTCAAGATGGCAGCCATTTTACACAGAGCCCTATGACATATGATATCAAAAAGTTATGATCCAGGTCTTGTAAACTTCTTAATGAAAGAAGTGAATTTCTAAATTTTTAACATTTTACATGTTAGTAGTTTTTGTGTCGCCTGCTGTAAGCAGAGTCGACACATAGGGATTACTATCTGTTGTCTTACGTCCTGAGTCGTCATACTGCGTCGTCCGTCAGTTTTTGAATCTGCAACACCTTCAAATCTGCTTGTCCGATTCCAACCAAACTTTCAGGATATGTTTTTCACCTGGTGTAGTTGTGCATCTGGTACTTGAATTTTGATTTTACAGATTTTAGAGGTTTACGGAGCCAAAATTGCTCATTTGTGAGTCTGTCTGTTTTTGAATCAGGAACTCCTTCAAAACTGCTAGTCATATTCCAACCAAACTTTCAGGATATGTTGTTCATCTGGTGTAGTTGTGCATCTGAAACTTAGAATTTTGATTTTACAGATTTTAGAGGTTCACAGAACCAAAATTGCTCATCTGTGAGTCTTTCTGTTTTTGAATCCACAATTCCTTCAAAACTGCATATCCAATTCTAACCAAATTTTCAGGATATGTTGTTCACCTGGTTTAGTTGTGCAAATAATACTTAGAATTTTGATTTTTACAGATATTAGAGGTTCACAGAGCCAAAATTGCTCAATTGTGAGTCTGCCTGTTTTTGAATCCGCAACTCCTTCAAACTAAGTAGTCCAATTCCAACCAAATCCTCAGGTTATGTTGTTCATCTGGTTTAGTTGTGCACCTGATACTTAGAATTTGGATTTAACAGATCTTAGAGGTTCATGCAGCCAAAATCACTCATTTGTTAATCTGGTTTGTTAATCCACAACTTCATCATAACTTTAAGTCAGATTCTAACCAAACTTGCAGGTTATGTTGTTCACCTGATCTAGTTGTGTATGTAATACTTAAAATCTTGATCTAACAGATTGAAGAGGTTCACGGAGCCGAAATAGCTCATTTGTTAATTCGGTTTGTTAATCTTTGACTCCTTCACAACTGTATGTCAGATTCCAACCAAACTTTCAGTATATGATGTTTTTCAGGTCTGGTTATGCACATTATACTTAAAATTTCATTTTTCAGATTTTAGAGGCTTGACAACCCAACATAGCTCATTTGTTAATTCAGTTTGTTATAAGTCCCCAAAACTGTTATACATCCTAAAAAAATCTAAACATGCGCAGGATACTTTTGATTTTACAGATTTGAGAGGTTCACTGGGCCAAAAATGGCTCTTCTGTAGTGTGGGCGACACAAGTGTTCCATGGAACACATATCAATTTTTTATTTGTTTTTATCCCTTTTCAAAACTGCTACATAACATCTTTTTCTTTTTGCATATTTTTTTAATTACAGTCAAACCTGCCTTAACGACCCACTGTATTAAACGACTTCCTGTCTTATCTGACCATTTGAAATCCTCCCAAGGATATTTGCTATATATTTTAACTGTATTCAGCGACCACTTGAGTTACGCGACTAACGACCGTCCTTTTTTTTCCCAAAATAGCCCCTGTACACTGTTTTTAACGACTTATTGACAAACAATCAATTATCAACATGTTTACAAGCAGATTAAAAGGAGCCGCTAATCCGGAAGTAGTACCGCTAAAGGGAGATAACAGCGTAAGGGAGATAATCCAAATTGATTATCTGCTCCTATTTTGTCTTCTCAGCTTGCAATCAGTTAAGTTTGTTGTTTTAACAATATTAACAATATTAATTAACATGAACTAAGGTTACCTGTCAATCAATTAGTTGAATGAACAAAGGAATCTTTTATAATGCAATAGGTGTTATTGAATTAATTAATCAATTAGTTAAATGACCAAAGAAATCTTTTACAATGAATACATGGATTGCACATCTTTTCCATTCCGGATTTGACTCTTCATTTCGACGAGGTCATCTGGGGTCAACCGGAGGAAAAATGACGTAATCCAACGTTGGAGCAAAGGACAGATATTTTCTACCAATGAATCTTACGTTGTTATTCAACATATGGGTAAAAAATCGTTTTTCAACTGACAAAGAAATCCACGAGGAACATTTCCAACCCACAAAAAACGAAACTTGAATGGNGTCTATCAGCGTCTTGGAACCAGTTTTGTACCAGATTACTCCTTGTTTGGCTAAAATAATGAGCGATCCCGCAAATGCGCAATCGGTGTATAGGTGTCATTAAATAAAAAAAAAAAATTCACATAAAGTTAACAAATGTCTGATCTAGAAGTAGCATAATATTTTTTATATTGGCAAACTACTGATTCTGTTAATAACAAAAATAAAAATGATTTGTGGTCACTGATTTAATATACATATATCCCCTTTATATCAAAATGCATATTATAGGAAAAAAATGATAAAACAGCTAATATATGGACAATTTTTCACCAAACAATGCCAAACAGACATATTAGTGTTGATCATAATCTCAAACCTGTATTAAGTGACCACCTGTCTTATGTGACCTTCTTTTGTGGTTCCCTTCGAAAGTCACCTAAGACAGGTTTGACTGTAGCTGATTTTAAACTCAAATATTTGTTTAACTATATTTGCTTTCTTTTTTTAATTTTAGTTGCTCAGAGCAACAAACATGCTTGTATCATCATTACGCTTTTTAAAAACATTCCGTGCCAATGTATTGGAGCCAGAAGTTTTCCACTTAAATCCAGCAAAAAGTGATACAGAACAGTTCAGGAAGTTTGTCAGGTTTGTTTATTGTTTGCTATGGAAAAATAAATTTTGGCATGATATACAATGTATTTGTGCCAACTAGGGTACTTAAGTGGTTTTGTATCTAGACCAGGGCTTTCATTTGAAGCCGGTTGCCACCGAAATTCGACATCTACTGGTGCCTCGGCCGCTGGCTCCTTTTTCCAATATACAAAAAATACAACAACCCTAATTTTCACTTTATTTTCTTTCCGGGAATAAATTTGACCTCAGTTTATAAACAAAGCAAGCCAAACATACGGAAGAGTTGCCATTTTGCATTGGATAGCAGACTTCTGGTAACCGATATGTTCTATGAGTACAATCATATCAACGGATTTCGGAAACCAGTCCGGAGTTGCAAATTTGCAGAACGTACATGTCAGACGCTGTCAATGAAACTTGCTGCCTGCAGGCCGCAGGGATTTGCTTCCGTAGTTATACTATCATTGTAAGGTCTACTGAAAAATGAAAACAAGGGATATTTCAGTCGACCATACATTGATAATATAATTTCGGTAACAAATACCTGTGACAAGACAATCTATGGTTGCATTGCTTTTCCCGATCTATTTAACGTTTAAGAAACTTTTTTTGCATTTTACAGTAAAGGATAATAATAATTTATTTATATATATAATTCTTTAGACCAGAGAGAAGAAAAGTCGATTTTTCACATATTCCTGTGATGTCATTTATCGATCAAGCATATAACGCTTAGACAAGGACTTGTATGTCCTTGGCTTACACAAAAACGTATTTTGACTTTTGTTCAGTCATGTCCCAATGGCAGTTAGACTCCATTGACAGTTGGAATATAGTTATTTTGCTGTTTGGGACTGTTACTTACTATCAGATCTCATAATACCTCATTTTGGAATTAAGACAAAACTAGATATTGCTACAATCCCTTTATCTGGAGTTGTACATATATAGTTCCAAATACTTGTTTTTTACATGGGAGAGAGCACCATTAATCTGCATGCATATACATGTACTTACCTGAATTGGCAACTGTCAAGTAATATTTATTCAAAAGTTGGTACATGTAAAACAATAAACAGTCTGAACTATTATACTTTAGAAAAAATATTAAAAGGCGGAAGAAAGTTTATCCTTTCTTCATCATGTTCATATCAATGATATGCTATATAGCATAGCCAATACCAGCTAATGAAGGTCATCAATATTTATGTAACATAATATTATTTTAAACATTCAATTTATATATATTTTGATCAGGAATAGAGTCTTAAAACAAAAAAAAATTATTGTATGAAAAATGGGAGTTTCAGGAATTGAAAATATGTGCCAGGAAACTTCCAGAATGCAGGATTTTGCGCCGTTAACCCTGTGGCTTCTGGGGGCCTAGGCGGCCTCAGACCCCTCGCCTAAAATTTTCTCCGCCTGCTTTTCTTGGAGAGCCTCCTACTTTTAAAAGTGTTGAAAGCCCTGTAGACATACAATAATCAAATCTACATTTATAGAGGATTTTGGAACAAATGGCAGAAAATAATCAGGGATGTGACACTTAGGCAAATTCAGCAATTTTAGGAAGATTTATATGGGTCAGATAGTGCATGGATTTTATACTGTACATGTACTTCTGCTTTAGCTATAATTATCCAGTTATTTCAGTAGGTTTTTGAATATTTAAAAGGCGTCACTGTAATGTGCATTGCATAATTGCCATCCATATTTGCAGGGATTTACGGAATGCTTAAAATGCGCGTCTGGTATGCAAAAATAAATGATAGGATGCACATTCCATTTCAATATGCGTCTGACGGGACGCAACATTATTGATACATAGAAATGTAATGTACTTGTAAATCTGGCACCAATTTGTGTAAAATCAGGAATCTGCTCGAATCTTATGAAAGAATATTTTTTGAAATTTAAGATCAAGGAGAGACGCTCTGAACAATATGTTTCTATTTTTGAATTTATTCTCGGGAATCCATTGAATGGTACCATTAAAAGTCAAACAAATACATGTGTTCAAGAAATAGACTAGAGAATTAAACTTATACTGGGTCGGGTAAAAAGTGAGAGCAATAAGCAGTTGTAAGCCAGATAAAGGGGAAGTCAAATTAAAAATAGTTCCAGAATGACCGGATTGATTGATAGCATCAATACTTGTGACCTTTGTGTTCCGTCAGGGGTAAATACAGAACTAAGACACACCCTTAAACTTGCACATTATCAACATGATGCAATGCATCTTTGCTCTAAAGTAATATTCACCAGGCATCTGAATTGCTTTTTAGCGGCTCTGACTACAGAGCTGCCACATGCATCCTGAGATGGTAGATAGGGAAATGCACTGTCTTTGAGGGATAGTCAGGTTATAAATAAGCAAAACCTAACCACTAACCACTGAAGCAAGACAGTGTTGAGAAATGCCACGCCCCATTCATTATTTTTCTTGTATACATGCAGACTTGCTAGGAGTCATATATAAAAGGTTTAATATCCTGCCCCTACCCATTTCTCTAGACAAGAAAGTTGAAGAAATGGTAGGGGCAAGAAATTTATTCCTCCAGTCAAAACTAATTACCCTTTTAGTCCCTTCCATCTGTCTTGCTTTTTTATATGTAATTTTCTGAACTGATTAACTGACTTCCATCCTAATATAGCATAGATATTGCTAACTGAACGTAAAACTAAAACTAACCAATCAATAAAGAAAAAAATTATGTGATCTCCTTGGACCCACATATTTTTCAGAAGGACCCAGGAAAATTTATATGGTGGGTACTTGGGACCTCACCTGACAGAAGTGGAGGTAAATCCTTGTATTTGTCTATTGTCACCATTGCAGTCAAATTGTCATCTTCTTCTATAGCAAAAAAATGTTTTCAGCAACTGACAAGTCAAACTGTATTTGATTACAACAATCGAGGGGAATATCCATTAAAAAACTTGTTTATAGCACATACATGTACACTGTTTGCTAATGTCATGCCAGTCATTCTGTCATAAAGTTTAATACAATTAGTTCATTGCATCTTTCATAAACAGATCTCTGTGGAACTTGTATTTTCTCAAAATGGCTCTAGAATCATTCTAGAATTTTCCCCTTTACAGGTGTTCAAAATTTTATCTGTAGCCTGTAGCACTGATCTCTAACTAATTTGTGTATCAGTTTTATCTTTGAACAAAGTAGTTTACGGGTGTGACATCACAATTTAAAAAAAAAACCTGCTGTTGATTAAAAGACTAGTATCTTGCAAACTTGGTTATTACTTTATTCTAATGTTTGATAACAATAGCAAACAGTTTCTATTTTTACATAAATTCAATAAAAATTTAAAAAGTACCACCAATGGTGCCAATTGATTCAAATACTGTACTTGTGTCTGAAGTTTAAGCATCATATTATTAGTTGAGAAATTAAATGAAATTGTTTATATTTTTATTTTCAGAATGTTTCCAAGATCATTGGCATGGTATGGTGCTTATTACTATAAAGCATTCCCTTTAGATATGAGTCAGTATTTCAGATTATTTAATTCTACAAGAATCCCAAGGTAAGAGTAGTATGTAAGAAAAGGGGAATGTTAATGACGTTAATAAGAAACATTTTGATTGCGAGGCTTGCAAAGCTTTTTAAAATTTTAAAATTTAACTAGCAGGTTTGGAAAAAATATGGTCGAAATCATGATAAAGGGGTGTAATCTTTTTCCATATTGATAAATGATAAACACTGAGAATTGTATTCAGAATAAATTTGGCAGCAAATAGCACTGAGCTGTATTAAACATGTATTGAATATGAAAATTTATCGGAACAATCAGATCCAGTTTATACTTCACATATCATTAGAGAAATAATGTTTGATACAAGGGTTTATTATTTGTTGTCAATAAGTACATGACAGGTAACAGTCAGTCTGTTTTCTACCTTTTAACCATAACTTTTTATGATTTAATGTCTTTAGTAAAATTTCATGGTAAGGTTCCTTTTTCTGCTGTTATAAGTTGTAGAGCAAGTGCAAAAGGGTGGGACATCTATAATGGTCCACACTGTAAAATTTGATTATTTTGACAGACATGATAAAGATGAACTAGCAACATTTAAATCAGCAAACCATATCCTGGTAATGAGGAATGGACATTTTTACATTTTTGATGTATTTGACCAGGATGGTAAGTTTATTTAATGTAAAATGTTAAGAAAATTATAAGTATATTACATCAGTATATTAACAGGGCAGATGGGTGTCCGAGATTAATACAGTCTAACACCATTGAAAGTTTAAGATTCAGAAGTCTCAGACACCCAAGGGTAAGATTTTAATATTTCTCACATTTGAGACAAGCCAGTACTTATTTTTAGCCATTTGAGATATCCTTGTCTCAACCCACAGGTGAGATAAGAATTTTACGTGAGGAAATACATTGTGACGTCGTCGATGTCATAGATAGTTGCTAAGACATGGCGAACGCCAACAATATTCTGGTTGTACAGAAACTTGTATTTTGCTAATAATTGTGAGAAAAACAATCAAATACTGTTGAAAATACAAGATTAACTCATTCACCCCCAGCAGTATATTTACACTGCAACAGTGATAAGCCAGCATCTATTATTAAGCTGTGCCCCAGAGTATTTTTATCTAATTAACTTTTACTACTGTCAGACATGCACATGCATTATATTTACCTTGATTGCTCAGTAATTATCCTACAAAAATCCATGAAATTTTCAGGGAATAAAGAGTAATAAATTTCCTTTCCACTCATATAAAATTTATCAAAAAGTTTGCACAAATTATCAACAAATTAATTCAGGTAAGTAAAAATTTTCCAAAAATATTTCCAAAAATATAGGTATCTCATGTATATATTCCTCTATTTACAAGAATAAATGTGGATATGTTATCCTGTGATATGGCTTAAAACAATCTACACACAAGTTTACTCGGCACTGACCACATCCAGTTTTGGGTTCCCTTCTAATTTTGTTTCTGGAGCACATTTTACAGGTTCTCTTCTTGGGTAATGTTCAATCCAGTGATTGTTGGGTTGAGGCACTGGTCTAATGTCGAGTGACTGTTTACTTTTTCCTTGAAAGTTTCCAAGCATTTGATGTGCCAATTTCATACGGAACTCGAGCTGGGTCATTTGACGTGTCTTGTTATTTTTTGTTATGATTTGGTGGTTCACGGACTCCCTCATTAGGTATGCATTGACAATACTAATGTCCACAAGAAAGTTGAACAAATATTTCCACCATTTCAAACACTTCCTGGAAATATTGTAAGTAGATCTCAACTGATCTGCATGATCTACACCATTCATGAACATGTTATAGTTCTTCACTGCCAGTGGACAAGGCACTTCTTTGATGGTACCATCTTTCTGTCTGCGGTTGACTTTGTCGGGATCACCATGAGAGTTAGATGACAGTAACATAATGTTTTTCTTGTCCCTCCAAATAGTGATTCGCATGCAGTTCTTTTGCTTTACCACACACTTGCCTTGCTCTTTCAATTTTATACGCTCCAAACCTGCTGGTAGTCCCTTATGGTGTGCTCGGACGGTGCATATGTACCATGGTTCCATAAATGGATAAATAAATCCGGTGAAGTAAAAAATCTATCACAATAAACATGATGACCAAGGTTTAGCACAGGGGTCATAAGGTTTAGAACTACTCTTTGTCCAAGATTAGCCTCTTGGTTGTTTGCAGTCTTACCGGTATAAACTTGGAAGTCATTTATGTAGCCATTGTTTGGATCTGCTCGAACCCAAACTTTGATCCCCCTTTTCGTGGGCTTCAAAGGAACATACTGTTTGAAGCCCAATCTCCCAGAAAAACCTATCATGGCTTCATCAATGGACACTTCTTTATGTGGATGATATTCTAGAAGACATTTATCTCTAACTATTTCAAGAATTGGTCTTACATGAGCCAATTTATCATGCCTGGGTTGTAGTCGGGATGGATTTTGAGAAGTGTCAGCCACATGGAGATATCTCTGCAACTCCTCAAATCTGTTCCTAGAAAATTTTTCTTCAAGACAAGAAGCATGAAATAACTTGTCCTTATACCAGTATTGGTCCATATTGGGAACAGGTAACACACCCCTCACGATCTGACCCCCGAGGTATGCTTTTATTTCACCAGGAGTTGTTGGATGCCAGTTTGTGTTTGCTCTGTTTGCGTACGCGTTCGTTTGCCTCGAGATGTCGAATAAATAGTCTCCGGGAAAATTAAATGAAAGAAATCTATCTCCATCTTTTCCTTGTCCATTCAAGTGGTCGGACCGGGCTGAGGACCCGAAAATCATTAGTATTAACGGGTCGAAGTTGCTCGCTCCATTCTGCAATTTCGGCAAGGGCGACATGTCATCATCGCTGTCAAAACCTTCGTTCTCGTCAGAATCGATGTCAGAAAATTCGATGTCAGAATCAATATTATTTAATACTTCATTTTGTTCTAAATATCTCACTTCTGCGGCATTTACATCACGTAATTCAAAGCCATCAAACTTGTTTTCACTGTCACTACTCTCGTAGAGGTTGGCCATTGTTTTACATTTTTGTCTCGCCTGCGACGAAAGTCGCTGAAAGCGAGACATAGGTATAGCAATCCGGCGGCGGCGTAAACTTTTTTCTAAAACCTTCATAACTTTTCAAGGGTAATACATACAAACATCATCTTTGGTCCACAGCACCACCAAGTGATGACCTTTCCAGCAGCATATATTTTGGATGACCTTGACCTTGTTTTCATGGTTCAATAAGCACATAAACATTGAGACATAGTTTCACATTCAAGTCCTTTTCTCAGGAACTATAATACCTAGACTTGTCATATTTGGTCTATAGTGAGATCTATATGGGTACACGGCAGTCTGACACCTGTCGAGTTGCCTTGACCTCAATTGCATGGTTCAGTGAACTTAGAAAATCTGCGACATAGTTTCACATTCAAGTCCTTTTCTCAGTAACTGTTACACCTAGACCCGTCATATTTTGTTTGTAGGGAGATCTAAATGGGTACACGCCAGTCTGACACCTGTCATGTTTCTTTGACCTCAATTTCATGGTTCAGTGACTTTGTTTAATTTTTACATTCAAGTCTATTTTTCAGCAACTGTAGCCTCTAGACTCACAATATTTGTCCTATAGCAAGATTTATTTGGGTATATGCCAGTCTGACATTTGTCATGTGACCTTGACCTCAATTTCACGGTCTAGTGGTCACGTTAAGTTTTTCTGCTTAAGTCCATTTCTCAATAACTAGAAGTGGTAGGTTGATAATATATATTATGTATGTTGGTCTTGGGTAGTACATGTCAGTCTGGCAGGTGACTTTTGTCCTTGACCTCAATTTCACGGTCTAGTGGCCACATTAAGTTTTTCTGCTTAAGTCCATTTCTCAATAACTAGAAGTGGTAGGTTGATAATATTTGGTATGTAGGTTGGTCTTGGGTAGTACATGTCAGTCT
>MJUU01024548.1:19347-39150 GCA_002080025.1 Modiolus philippinarum
TATGTAGGTTGGTCTTGGGTAGTACATGTCAGTCTGGCAGGTGACTTTTGTCCTTGACCTCAATTTCACAGTCTAGTGAGCATGTTCACTTTTCTGATTAGTTCACTTAGATTTCACATCAATTTAGAGTCCAGCAGGGACAGGCGAGACATCCTTTAGGGTCATCACTTGTATTAATGAGTGCGCTTGGTAACACATGTGTGAGAAAATGTCTAAATACGGAATAACCTTTGCACTATGAATAATCAAACTTCATATAATGAAACGTTAAACCTTTTTTTATTGGCTGGTATTTCTTAATTTTTGGAAAACCCCTACGAAATAGCCAATCGGAGCGATTCTTATAGAATGGTGTCGACCACGACTACAGACGGGATCCGCCATTGAAGAAAGTAGACAAACCACGACTGTAGACGTTATCGGCCTATCAGTGTAGTATTTTTATCACGACTACAGGCAGGATTGGGGGCGAATGAGGTAAGAAATCTCAGACACCCTCGGTAAGATTTCAATGGTTCTTTGACTCGGCAAGCCTCGTCAGAGAAATATTGAAATCTTATCCTTGGGTGTCTGAGATTTCTCGATCTTGCACTTTCAATGGTGTTAGATTGTATTATTTACAGACGAGGCTTGCCGAGTCAGAGAATCATTGAAATCTTAGCTGAGGGTGTCTGAGATTTCTAAATATTGCATTTTCAACAGTGGTTGATTGTTTTTCTCAAAAAAAAAGCTTTTGTGCAATCAGACTATAGATGACGTGCGCCATGTCTAAGCAACTTACTGTGACATCGATATCACCATAATGAGTTTTCTCGCACGTTGGTTGAGACAAGAGTGCACTGTATAAGATTAATTGGATAGGAAATTCTTTTTATAATTATTTGCTTGATTGGGTCAATTATTTTGAAAAGAAATTAATAAGATTGCAATTACAGAAATCTCTTGTTTCCAAAAGCCAAAATAAGATCAACATTAGATCTTAAAAGGCGGGACAATGTTATTGTAAAAAGTGCACAGTAACAAATTTGGCATGAAAATAAGGAAGGAAAAACTGTTTGGGTAAATCTGTACTGGCAAGAAGATAATTCTAAAACACGAATGTCCAGAAACATGGTGATATAGAGATTGTTCAAGAGGACAAATCAGATAAAACAAATGCTGAACATTAATGGCACAAAATATAAAGCATTGTAAATGTGAACACCACATTATGTACCGGTATATATTGAGTATTATCTGCTGCTCTAAGACATCAGGTGTTGTTTGTTAGTCTAATATTAGCTTTGAATCTGCTGAAAGTTTTTCATTCCTTGTAACATTGTAGCTTCATGTATTTGTAAATTTGATATGATGACCTTAAAACTTCAAATATTTTCAAATCATCAACCATTCATTAAACTGTTGGATTGACAAAAACAACATCGGCTATAAAATAAATGACAACTTATATAACTTGCATGAATTTTTTCCAGGTTATATTTTACCACCAGATGTCATAATGACACATTTAAATTATATCCTACAAGACAACAGACCCCCTCCAGAATTACCTGTAGGGGTTTTAACTGCTGAAAACAGAGATACATGGGCAACAGTCAGGGAACAACTTATAAATGCAGGTAAAATTTCACAAAATAACCAGTATTTCACATGAAGTTTATTATTAAGGTGTTTCGGGGTACTTAAAACAAAACAGTAGATTTTTCTTATTTTTCTGTCATTGAAAGTTAATTTAATGCACTTCAAATTTTTAGCAAAAAATTAATAGGTCACCGATCTCCTTTTTTCCCGGAGAAGCTTCCTAAAATAGCAAAATTTTGAGCTTTTTAATATAGTCTATATAGACAGAAAATACTATTTCATAATATTTTATATTAATAAAACAATAGATTTTGGTGAAAATGTAGGATAAACTGTGTTAAAGAAAAAACTTTGGAAATATGAAATAAAAAATTGGGCTTACCATTCATATTTCTGAAAAAATCTTGAAAATGTGTTTTTCCTCTTATTATCCCTTTAGAATCATCTCCCCTTAATAAAATCAGAGTTTTTCAAAAAGTGAAATATTTTGCACACTCGCAGCAAAAATGTTGCTTATTTGATTTTATCTATTATCAATGAACTATTCAAAATTATTTTTACAACATTTTGATGGCAAGTTCAAATTTTCATCACATGCGCAAGATTGATGCGCAGTTTTAGACACTCGAACCACCTTAATGAAGATTATACGTAAGCATTTTTTTCAATAACACTCTATTTCTTACATTGTATGTTTTAATACTAGATACCTCTAGTAAATTCCTGAAACGCTGATTGGTCAAACGACGTCACATGCTGACCATATATATTCCATATTGGGTGAACATGAAAAATATACAGTCAGTGCCAGCCATGTAAACATCAACACTACATAAGTTTTTATATGTTTAATGAACTATCCGTAGGATATAAACATTACACGTTATGTTAGTGACCTATTATGGTATATACACCGTCAGTAAATTTAATATTGGGGCTCTACTTACGCTTTTGCCCAATATAAAATTTACTGACCTTGTATATACCATATAATGTTTTGGGGTGGGAGCATAAGAATCTAGGATATTTTTACAATGTATAAAGTTTTTACCAGGTTTGATTTATTGGTCAGAATTTTCTCTATTTTATTGACAATTTAAGCAGTAATGAAAGTGTTTAAACACATACTGTAGATAGACATTCAGAGTTTTAGGGGCCAAATTAGGCTATAATATCAGTTTTACAAAGTACATGAATTTTCATTTTTAGCTCACCTGGCCAAAGGCCATGTGAGCTTTTGCCATCACTCTGCGTCCATCGTCCGTCCGTCCGTCCGTTAACTTTTATTCAAAGATCTCCTCTGAAACTACTAGGCCAATACTAACCAAACTTGGCCTGAATCATCACCAGGGTATGCTCTTTCGAGTTTGTGATTTTTATGTCCGTAGACCAAACAACATGGCCGCTGTTACTAAAAATAGAACATAGGGGTAAACTGCTGTTTTTTGCAAATTACTCAAAAACCATTACAGATATCAAAATTCTGACAGGTGTAAAAATGATCAGCATGATGAGATCTATCTGCCCTGCAATTTTGGAGAATATCCGTTTACCTGCCTTGGAGTAAAATTTCCGTAAAATTTTCAGTTTTTCGCTACTTCTGGGCTTATATATTGAAATTGATAGAAGATAGAAGTGAAGTTTGTTTAAAAAAATGGTCAGCATAGTAAGATCTACATGTCCTGCAATTTTGAAGAAAATCTGACAACCCACATAGGAGTTATTGCCGCTTTTTCTTTGAATTTTCACAATTTTTGAACGTTTTTACTTTTATTTCAAAAACTATTTGAGATAAAGGTTAAATGTGAATTGCAAAAGTGTTGAGGTTTTCCAGAACTACAATTTCTATATATGTCCAGTAGGTTGGCATCTCATCCAAGATGGCCACCAGTGGGGAAGATAGTTTAACATAGGACCCTATGGGAAATGCATTCAAAGATCTTCTCCTCTGAAACCACTGAGCCAATGGGGACCAAATTTTGTCACAATAGTCCTTGGGTGGTCCCCTTTAAAGTTTGTGATTTTTGCGTTTGTACCTCATCCAAGATGGCTGCCAGCATGGAGCACAGTTTAACATAGGGACCCTATGGAAAATGCATTCAAATGTCTTCTCCTCTGAACCCACTGAGCCAATTGGAACCAAACTTGGTTACAATAGTCTTTAGATGTTTTCCTTCAAAGTTTGTGATTTTTATGTTCAAGATGGCCGCCAGCAGGGAACATAGTTTAACATAGGGACCCTATGGGAAATGCATCCAAAGATCTTCTCCTCTGAAACTACCAAGCCAAATTGAACCAAACTTGGTCACAATAGTCCTTGGGTGGTCCCCTTTAAAGTAAATGTGATTTTTACGTTCTTACCTCATCCAAGATGCCGCCATCGTGGAACATAGTTTAACATAGGGACTCTATGGGAAATGCATTCAAATGTCTTCTCCTCTGAACCTACTGAGCCAATTGGAACCAAACTTGGTTACAATTGTCTTTGGGTGATCCCTTCAGTTTGTGATTTTTAGTTTGTACCTCATCCAAGAATGAAAATGTAACATCTGCTGAACTGATTTATAGTATGAATGGGTGGTCTATAGGTGACAATGAAAAAAACCAGTGACCAGGTGAGCGATACAGGCTCATGTGAGCCTCTAGTTTATTATCCCCGCACTTTTCTGTCCTTCCGTCCGTCTGTCTGTCGTCTGTCCGTTAGATGGACCTTGTCAGTGGAACTCCTTCCTCATTTTTGAATTTATGGATTTAATTTTGTTATAGAATTGTTGCATATAGTCTGCAGATGCGCAATAAGCTTTCGGATTTTTGATATTGGTGTTGGTGCAAATAAGAGGCCCCATGATGTCAATCTTGACTCAAGAGAGCTTGTCAGTGGAACTCCTCCTACATTTTTGAATTTATGGATTTAATTTTGTTATAGAATTGTTGCATATAGTCTGCAGATGTGCAATAAGCTTTCNGATTTTTGATATTGGTCTTGGTGCAAACAAGAGGCCCCATGATGTCAATCTTGACAAATGTGAGCTTGTCAGTGGAACTCCTCCTACATTTTTGGATTTATGGCTTTTATTTTGTTATAGAATTGTAGCATGTAGTCTGCAGATGTGCAATAAGCTTTTGGATTTTTGATATTGATCTTGGTACAAACAAGAGGCCCCAAGATGTCAATTTTGACACACGTGAACTTGTCAGTAGAATTCCTCGCTCATTTTTGAATTTATTGATTAATTTTGTTATAGAATTGTTGCATATAGTCTGCAGATGTGCAATAACCCTTCAGATTTTTTATGTTGGTCTTTGTGCAGACAAGAGGCCCCATGATGTCAATCTTCACACATGTGAGCTAATCAGTTGAATCCACCTACGT
Organism: Modiolus philippinarum; assembly: GCA_002080025.1. Lineage (NCBI taxonomy): Eukaryota > Metazoa > Mollusca > Bivalvia > Mytilida > Modiolidae > Modiolus > Modiolus philippinarum. The sequence goes on from MJUU01024548.1 coordinate 24,302, forward strand.
TTTTGGATTTATGGATTTAATTTTGTAACAGAATTGTAGCTTGTAGTCTGCAGATGTGCAATAAGCTTCAGATTTTTGATATTGGTCTTGGTACAAACAAGAGGCCTCAAGAAGTTTGATTTTGACACATGTGAGCTTGTCAGTGTAACTCTGTTTTCTGTGTCAAACAAGGAAGTGCGGGGATGCCATCATTTCTGATGGCACCACTTCTAGTTGGAATTGAATGGGGTTTGTTTCTTTTGATTCTCCTTAATATTGGCTCTAAGCATTACGTTAGCAGATTTTGCAAAGTTCTGACTGCTTCTTAACTAAGCTACAAAGGCTTACCAATATCTCTCTTTTATAATGCACTTTATTGTTTTGTCTTTCATGGGATTTTATTTGTATTTTTTTTTAATACATGTACCCCTCAAACTAGGTTTAGGGGATATAGGAATTGCCCTGTCTGTCTGTCCATATTTTTTTTAAGCATATGCAGCATTTTTTGTGCTTTGAATTAGAAGTTCACAGAGGTAATCCTTGTTTGTCATTCTAAACTGTCTCCTTACATGTGAATTTCACTATTATTAACAGGTAATGAGAATACCTTGAATTTGATTGACAGTGCAGCTTTTATTTTGACATTTGATGATTTTGCTCCAAGTGATCCTAATGATGTCACACGAAACTTTCTACATGGAGATGGGACCAACAGGTACTTAAGAGATTAAGGAATTTTAAATGTGAAATGCAGTGAAACATGTGTAAACCAAATCAAATAAGTACCAAGTTTTAAGAACAAGTAGACATAAAACCTATTATTTGGGATACATATCTGAACAGAACAGACTCTTTGATAATTTTGTTTTTTTTTCTTTTGTCTTTTTTATTACATATATAGTTATATTATGTCAATCATGTCATAAAAATTTTCTCTGACAGAATGTGATCAGCTATTTCTTCTGTAATTAATAATTTCCAATGCTTGGAAACTTTAAATGTGTCAGTACTGTGGCAGTCATTTCATAATGACATTGGATCATGGTTACTATTGTGACATCACCAAAATGAAGACTTTTGGTGAGTCATTTAACTATAGGAGATGAGGTTTTAAGCATTGATGTTCCATCATCATTTCTAACTGAAAAGCAAGATTTACTGAAATATTTATTTTGTTTATTGCTAAACATTATTAATTTGGAATGAGAATTACGGGTAATGTACCTGAAAGGCAATCTGTAATCTTTTGAACTTTTTCTTTTCAGATGGTATGACAAAAGTTTTTCATTAATTTTGACCAAGGATGGCACAGCTAGTGTAAATTTTGAACATTCCTGGGGTGATGGTGTAGCAGTTCTGAGATATTTTAATGAAGTATATAAGGATACTACAGAAAACCCAAAAGTACATCCTACTACCCCGCTAGCTAATGTTGATTCCTCTAAACATGTACATGTCTTAGGTAAGTGGAATTTAGTTGAAAGACAGCTGTAATTCTTTGACATCCTTCACTAACACTTTCCTTGTCCATTCAACATCAAATTCCTGGTGAAACTACTGTGCTAACATCTCACTTGTGATTTTTCAATTATCAAAAGAAACAGTATAACATTTTCAATAGGAATTGTTTGACATGGGGACAAATGCTCATCATGAGAATTTTGGGAAAGAGTTTCAATACACATTGCCAGATGAATTTAGTCTTTTCATTTATCAGTTACAATTATTAAATCTATGGTTGACTTGTTGCTTAAAAGTCTGAACACTAGAACAAACTCATGTCAAAGTTAAATCTCTGGTTTCTTAAACTCTGGTCTCTCAAACTTTCAAACTAATATTTCTCCATTCAGTAATACAAAATCCATATAAAACTTAATTTAAATGGTAAAATCAACCAAGTCCTTGTCAGATGGAATTAACCATCCAAGTGTATGCTTCATTGTGCAGAAGTTAAATGTGAAGCCAATCAGTAGTTTATTATAACATTGCTCTTGTTAATTGTCAACCAGAATAATTCTCCATAACCATATACGATATTTCGCACATGTGCAAATGGTATCAAAGTATAAGAAACCAGGTAAAAACAATATAGTGAACATGTTAAGTTTTCTGATTTAGGCAGTTTGAGTTTTCACATCAATTTTGCGATCAAGCAGGGACGGGCGAGACATCAATTTGGGTCCACACTTGTTAAATTCAATATATGTCCGAACTTTTTTTCAGATTTCAAGTTTGATGGAAGTATTAAAGAATCTATCAGAACTGCCAAGAAAAATTTTGATCAAGCTACGGGTTCACTTGATTTGCATCATTTGGAATATTATAAATTTACTAAAAACCTTGTGAAAGAGAAAAAGCTTAGTCCTGATTCAGTGATGCAACTGGCTATTCAGGTATTGTATAGTACAGTGGGTGAAAGACAAGGGTTCCTTAGCAGGTTAAGTAGTTTATTTACATATTTCTGTGACTTATTACCTATGCATTTAAAGTTAATTTTCAAGCAACAAAAAATATAATTTTGTTGCTATCTTAGGTACATGATTGTGGTTCCTTCTTTATACTTTAGCTCTCTCCCTAACAGTATTGTTTAAAATATTGCTGAAATATTTTCTATAGCCTGATTCATTCAGTGCAATCTATCCTCTTACTTTGTCTATTTTGCATACATGTTGTACAAAAAAGCATCTCTTCATATATCATACATACAGATTAAAATGAGCATACTACATGATAGTACTTTTGTCCTAGGGGCTCCAATTTTCGTGGATTTCATGATTCACTAAAACCACAAAATTAATTTCCCAATGAAATGCATTTTTGCTGTAGAGTTTTACATAATATATAGAATATGAAACAACAAATTTAAGTACCTATGAAACTGTGATTTTTATGAAAACCATGAAAATTAAGGCCACGAATACAAGTACTTCCATTGTATGTTAAATAAATGTTAAAAAATCAAAATCTAAACAGGATTAAACAAGGCAAAGGATTCAAATTTACAGTATGCAGTTTACAATCTGAGATCACCAACAGAAATTAACTTGATACAATGTGTATAGTTTGTATATAATTTTGCTCTTATAATATAGTTGGTATATTTATGGTTCACTTTGGCAAAAACTCCATAGTTAGGCAATAAAGAAATGATTAAATACATGAAAAATGGAGTATAATCCATAGGCATATAAACTTTAGTACAAAATAAATTGTAATACCTAATTTAGTACAGTGAAACCTGTCTAAACTGAATTTAGGTTTTGTTCATTTTAGACAAATGTTTGGTTTAAACATGTTCATAATACTATATTAATTAAGTTTTGTAATAAGACTGGTTTCACTGGCATTACATTTAGAAAGACAATGTCTCTCAGTTGCTCCAAAAATATATGACCAGTTCAATGTCCATAAGGTTGAAGAGCATAAAAAGGTCCTGTAAATAGAAAGTTGAACCAAAGTACCACCTAATAACATGACACAACCAGGGTTATGGAATACTAGAGATTTAATCTCAATATGTAGTTAATCTTTGATGGCTCAAACTGCAATAGCTCAAACACCATTGATGACTTGACCGCTTAATGTTGTCCCAAAAAAAAGTTTAATCTTGATAGCTGAGACACCCTTCTACCTGGAACTGCTTTCATAATTCCCTTTGGTGTTCCAGCCATCAAGTTTGACTGTATGTACACAGTTCAATATACTAAGAACAAAGTATTTTTATGCCCCCAGATCGAGGATCAGGGGCATATTGTTTTTGTCCTGTCTGTCTGTCTGTCTGTGCATCCGAAAACTTTAATCTTGGCTATAACTTTTGAAGTGTGTAAAGTAGAATTTTCATACTTGACATGTGTATAGGTCTAGTCAAAAGGAACATAAAAATGCCCCCCCCCCCCCAAAAAAAAAAAATTAGGTAAGGTCAAAGGTCAAGGCCACAGAGGTTAAAAAGAGGTGAAATTGGCTGTTTTCACATATTTGACTGCAGAATCCTTATTATTTATCCTATTAAGACGGGGTTTGTTTTATGTTATTGCTAATAAAATTACGCAACTGAAGTATGCAACAGATTTTAGGTAGCATTTACTGTTTTTGGGAAACAAGAGGCCCAAAGGGGACAAATGGAAAAAAATAATTTTTTTTTATTTTTTGTCGGATCTTGATGCAGTATTTTTCTGTAGGTTTCTTATAGCATGTTTAAACAGATACATTTAACAATTAAAACCATTTCAATCAACAAGAGGCCAAAAGGGGCTTCATCTGTTTCAGAGTAAAGGGGTTGAATTGGTTTTTTTAGCTCACCTGGCCAAAGGCCATGTGAGCTTTTGCCATCACTCGGCATCCGTCGTCCGTCCGTCCATCCATCCGTCCGTCCGTCCGTCCGCTAACTTTTATTCAAAGATCTTCTCCTCTGAAACTACTTAGCCAATACTAACCAAACTTGGCCTGAATCATCACCAGGGTATGCTCTTTCAAGTTTGTGATTTTTATGTCCGTACACCAAACAACATGGCTGCAGTTACTAAAAATAGAACATAGGGGTAAATTGCTGTTTTTTGCAAATTACTCAAAAACCATAACAGATATCAAAATTCTGACGGGGTAAAAATGATCAGCATGATGAGATCTACCTGCCCTGCAATTTTGGAGAATATCCGTTTACCCGTCTTTGAGTTATTGCCCCTTTTCTGTAAAATTTTCAGTTTTTCGTTACTTCTGGTCTTATATATTGAAATTGAAAGAAGATAGAAGTGAAGTTTGTTTAACAAAAATGGTCAGCATAGTAAGATCTACATGTCCTGCAATTTTGATGAAAATCTGACCACCCACATAGAAGTTATTGCCGCTTTTTCTTTGAATTTTCACAATTATTAAACGTTTTTACTTTTATTTCAAAAACTGTTTGAGATAAAGGTTAAATGTGAATTGCAAAAGTGTTGAGGTTTTCCAGAACTACAATTTCTACATATGTCCAGCAGGTTCACATCTCATCCAAGATGGCCACCAGCGGGGAAGATAGTTTAACATAGGACCCTATGGGAAATGCATTCAAATATCTTCTCCTCTGAAACCACTGAGCCAATGGGGACCAAATTTTGTCACAATAGTCCTTGGGTGGTCCCCTTTAAAGTTTGTGATTTTTGTGTTTGTACCTCATCCAAGATGGCTGCCAGCGTGGAGCACAGTTTAACATAGGGACCCTATGGGAAATGCATTCACATGTCTTCTCCTCTGAACCCACTGAGCCAATTGGAACCAAACTTGGTTACAATAGTCTTTAGATGTTTTCCTTCAAAGTTTGTGATTTTTATGTTCATACCTCATTCAAATGGCCGCCAGCGGGGAACATAGTTTAACATAGGGACCCTATGGGAAATGCATCCAAAGATCTTCTCCTCTGAAACTACCAAGCCAAATTGAACCAAACTTGGTCACAATAGTCCTTGGGTGGTCCCCTTTAAAGTTTGTGATTTTTACGTTCTTACCTCATCCAAGATGGCCGCCAGTGTGGAACATAGTTTAACATAGGGACTCTATGGGAAATGCATTCAAATGTCTTCTCCTCTGAACCTACTGAGCCAATTGGAACAAAACTTGGTTACAATTGTCTTTGGGTGATCCCTTCCAAATTTGTGATTTTTAGTTTGTACCTCATCCAAGAATGAAAATGTAACATCTGCTGAACTGATTTATAGTATGAATGGGTGGTCTATAGGTGACAATGAATAAAACCAGTGACCAGGTGAGCGATTCAGGCTCATGTGAGCCTCTAGTTTTTTTATGGTAATAAACAACTTTTGAACTATGTAAGGTAGACCTCTAATACTTTGCAAGTGTATAGGTCTTGTCAAGAGGAACATAAGTATGCAAAAAAATGAGGTCAAAGGTCAAGGTCACAGAGGTCAAAAAGGGGTAAAATTGGGTATTTCCATATATTTTACTGTTTAATCTGGGGCATATGTAGTGTTTCACAAACACATCTTGTTTAAATTTAGAGTTTATTAAAAATTCTAGAAAAGGAATTCAAATAGAAAGACAGCTTCAAACATCTAGAAGACTTGGTAGAACAAATAACCCATAATGTCTAAATGAAAGGCAAACTAAGAACAAAGCTATAGAGGGAGATACTACTTAGTTTTGATGTTTGGAGAAAGGTGTAACATATATGCATGCATAAGTTACAGTAGTGTAACATATGCATGCATAAGTAACAGTAGTGTAGTAGCGTTACATATGCATGCATAAGTAACAGAGGTGTAAAACATGCATGCATAAGTTAGAGAAGTGTGACATATGCATGCATAAGTAACACTTGTCTAACATATGCATGCATAAGAAACAGTAGTGTTACTTATGCATGCATAAGTAACAGAGGTGTAACACATGCATGCATAAGTAACAGTAGTGTAACATATGCTGGCATAAGTAACAGTAGTGTAACATATGCATGCATAGGAAACAGTAGTGTAACATATTCTTGCATAAGTAACAGTAGTGTAATATATGCATGCAAAAGAAACATTAGTGTAACATATGCTTGCATAAGTAACAGTAGTGTAACATATGCATGCAAAAGAAACATTAGTGTAACATATGCTTGCATAAGTAACAGTAGTGTAACACATGCATGCATAAGTAACAGTAGTGTAACATATGCATGCATAGGAAACAGTAGTGTAAAATATTCTTGCATAAGTAACAGTAGTGTAACATATGCATGCAAAAGAAACATTAGTGTAACATATGCTTGCATAAGTAACAGTAGTGTAACATATGCATGCATAGGAAACAGTAGTGTAACATATTCTTGCATAAGTAACAGTAGTGTAACATATGCATGCATAAGAAACATTAGTGCATAAGTAACAGTAGTGTAACATATGCATACATAAGTAACAGAGATGTAATATATAAAAATTTACAAGGACTCAAAAAATTAATGCCATTTATGAAATCACTACTTTTGGAGGAGCAAGTACATATGATTCAGCAAAGCATTTTTATTTATTATGGTCCTGTAAGAAATGTCTGATGAGTAACCTTACTTTCTAAGAACAATTTGAATTTCTTTTCTAGAATTTTTAATAAACTCTAAATTAAAAAAAAAACTTTGTTTAAATGAATATTGTGTTTGTTGTTTTTCAGCTTGAAATCACAGTTTAGCTTTCTAGCATAAATAAATATGTAGTTTGCTGCAAGTTAAAGACAGTCGGCTGCACTATTTTTAAGAAGGGTTCTCTGCTAAATGTGAAATTTCAATTATACATCTGTAATATCACTGTTATGGTTTTGTTTTTGATAAAACAAGTAAAAAAATCGTTGTATTTATCAACAGATGGCATATTACAAACAGTTTGGGAAATTTGTTGCTACTTATGAATCATGTAGTACTGCTGCTTTTAAACATGGTCGTACTGAAACTGTTAGACCTGCTACCATGGCAACAAAGAAAGCTTGCCAGATGATTATTGATAAAACCAGCACAGCATCTGTAGGAGAACTAAGAGAAGCAGTAGAAGAGTGTTCAAAAGTACATTCCCAGCTCACGAAAGAGGCTGCTATGGGTAAGATTTCAGAAAAAAAGAAGCAATTGTTGCATTTGTGAATTTCTCAAAATAAAAATATAAACTTGGATTATTTTGTACATGTTCCCATTGATAACTTTAGATATGCCATTCTCTCATTCTTATGCTGTTTTCGTCAATTTCAAAGCATGGGAGATCAAAGTGTTCTCCAATGTGTGGATAACTTGATCTCGCGATATTGAAAAGGTCACGAACTTTTCTTCAAATAGCAAAATATACCTTAAATAAATTTATTTGGAGTATAAATCAATGTAAAAAGTATTTACTCAAAGCATATATTGTTTATTTATCTTGAATCACATATGAATGATATGCTTTTGTTGATTTCCATGCAATGTAAATTTCATATCCAGTGACGTCGCTGTATTGATTGTAGAGGCCCACGACGGGGTAGAAACTAAAACACATGAAAATGTCATTAATTTTAGAATTAGAGAAATAAAATCAATCATTTGCAAGTCGTTGATTATCATATTTCTACTGTCTCAAGGGTTAAACATAAAAGTTCTTGTTAAAGCTCGAACTTTTAAAATTGAACCCTTTCGACAGTAGAACTATGATAATCAACGACTTGAAAGGATAGATTCTTTAACTCCATGCAACGTTGCAGAGGGTATATAGTTTTTGACTGGTCCGTCCATCCATCGGTCTGTCCATCTGTCATCACTAAAGGGGTACATCATTTGTCAGGATAACTTCTCCTTCAGTTTTGATACCCTCCGCGGGGGGATATATATGAATCACCATGTCTGTCTGTCCGTCCCCTTTCGTATCGTAGCAGAACTTTTGTACCGTAGCACCCAGGATTATCAAACTTTGTGTGTGGATGCATCGTGGGAAGGCGATGTGTCGCCTACCAAATTTATGTCACTGTTACCTTGACTTTGACCTTTATGATAATTTACGAAAGGATATGGAGTAAATGAACATGAGACAATAACACATATGTAAACTAGTAAAACCATGTGCATTTCGTGTACGGAGCCCAACTTTTGTACTGTAGCACCTAGGATTATCATACTTGGTGTGTGGATGGATCATGGGAAGACAATGTGTCACGTATCAAATTTAAGTCACTGTGACCTTGGCTTTGACCTTTGACCTTTATGATCGTAAAACCATGTGCATTTTGTGTCTGGAGCAGAACTTTTGTACCGCAGCACCTAAGATATCAAACTTGGTGTGTGGATGCATCATGGGAAGGCAATGTGGCGCGTACCAAATTTAGGTCACTGTGACTTTGACTTTGACCTATGACCTTTATGATAGTAAAACCATGTGCATTTTGTGTCCAGAGCAGAACTTTTGTACAGAAGCACCTAGGATTATCAAACTTGGTGTGTGGATGCATCATGGGAAGGCGACGTTTGACATACCAAATTTATTTGCTGTGACCTTGACTTTGACCTTTATGATAGTAAAACCATGTGCATTTCGTGTCCGGAGCAGAACTTCTGTACCGTAGCACCTAGGATTATCAAACTTGGTGTGTGGATGCATCATGGGAAGGCGATGTGTCACGTACCAAATTTAGATCACTATGACCTTGACATTGACCATTGACCTTTATGATGATAAAGCCATGTGCATTTCGTGTCCGGAGCAGAACTTTTGTACTGAAGCACCTAGGATTATCAAACTTGATGTGTGGATGCATCATGGGGAGGTGATGTGTTGCTTTCCAAATTTAGGTCAATGTGACCTTGTCTTTGACCTTTGACCTTTATGATAGTAAAACTAAGTGCATTTTGTGTGCAGAGCAGAACTTTTATACTGTAGCACCTAGGATTATCAAACTTGGTGTGTGGATGCATCATTTGAAGGCAATATATAGGTCATTTCGTGTCCGGAGCAGAACTTTTGTACTGAAGCACCTAGGATTATCAAACTTGATGTGTGGATGCATCATGGGGAAGTGATGTGTTGCTTTCCAAATTTAGGTCAATGTGACCTTGTCTTTGACCTTTGACCTTTATGATAGTAAAACTATGTGCATTTTGTGTGCAGAGCAGAACTTTTATACTGTAGCACCTAGGATTATCAAACTTGGTGTGTGGATGCATCATTTGAAGGCAATGTGTCGCGTACCAAATTTAGGTCACTGTGACCTTGACCTTGATGATAGTAAATCCTTGTTCATTTTGTGTTGAGAGCTTGGTTAAATCATCTTTGTATCCAACGAATTATATATTATTTAATGTAATACCCTTTATATGAAGTAGCAGATATGAACTGATTGGAATAAAACCTGCAACTTCAGTCCTGACAGGCTTTATTTCTGTTAGATTTACTTTCCAATTACCATGTGGCTGAAGGTCAAATTTCAAAATGACATGCCTTTGTACCCAAATGCAGTTGCAGGAGGTATTAGTCTGGTTTTGCAGACAGCTCTAGTTAAGATAGGAAGTTTTTATTTTGCAGGCTGATTGTGCATATATCAAAGATGTGCATGCTACTTGGATTTTGATTTTTGATCATTTTTGACAAAAATATACATTGATGAATCTTGTCATTTTTAAGCATAATATTTCCTATAGGGTACATCATTTGTCTGGATGACTTCCACAGTTTTTACAATAGGAAGTTTTTATTTTGCAGGATAATTGCGCGCATATCAAAGATGTGCATGCTACTTGTAATGTATTTTGACTTTTGATCATTTTTGACAAAATTTCACATTGATGAACTTTGTCATTTTTATGTATAATACTCTTGGAGTTCAATAATGCAGGATTTTCTTATATGTGGGGGTGTGGGGTATGTGAGCTTGCTCACTAAGGTTCTTAATTTTAAGTTTTTCAAACTTTGTTAGAAATTCAAAACCTAAAAAGATGTTTCTCTAGTTGTTTGAAGCCAATCATTATGCTTTGGAAAGGTCACAATTGTCCTTTAATGTAATGTACAACTTTTTAAATTATATCTGGCCAAGTCAGATGTTTTACAAATTTGGGGAGGGGCATTGCGATTGAAAGCATGTCATATGCCCCTACCCAAAATATTTTCTTCACTTAAACTTCTAAAGGTCAGTTAAAACATGTCTGGTTCAAAATGGCTTATAAAAATATCTGGCAGAATTATGTTATATTAAAAGTTGGTCTCAATCAGAGACTTTTAACAGCTGTCTATTGGACTTCTTATGGAGACATTTGGGCTCATGAGGTCCCTTGTTTGATCAATATGAACCATAACAGAAAGTTTAACCAGTGTCATTGAAGCATAAAATATAGGTCAGAATGACCCAATTATCATCTGAAGCAGCACCACTCTCAAAGGTGCATCCACTGACCAAGTCTAAAAATGATTGATGTGCAACAACACTCTCCAAGATGCATCCACTGAGCAAGTCCAAAAGGTGATTGATGTACCACAAGTAGTATCTCCGAAAGAGGAACATAAATATGCAAAAAAAAGAAATAAGGTCAGGTCATAGGTCAAGGTCACAGAGTTTAAATAGGGGTGAAATTGGCTGTTTTCACATATTTGACTGTAGAATCCTTTTTATTTATCTTACTGAGATGGGGTTTATTTTATGTTGTTGCTAATAAAATTGTGCAACTGAAGTATGCCAAAAGATTGAGGTAGCATTTACCGTATATGAGAAACAAGAGGCCCAAAGGAGGACAAATGCAAAAAATGAACTTTTAAACTGTGTTGAAGACCGTACAGTGACCCCTAGATACTTTGTTTTAGGTCGTTTTAACCTGGAGATGGGATGTTGTCTCCTCGACATTTACCCCATTCCCTTTCTTTTTGATATTAATATGCAAAAAATTTAGGTCAAAGGTCAAGGTCACAAAGGTCAAATAGGGGTTAAAATTGGTATTTTCATATATTTTGCTGTAGAATCTGGGGGCATATGTAGTGTTTCACTATCAAATCTTGTCTTTTTTGCTTTTTGTTTTTGGTGGTTTTTTTTTTACACATTCATTTGTCTTCATTTTAGTCTTTTTTGGTAGGATTTAGTTGACTTAAATGTATCTTCCAGTACCTTACTATATAGGTACTCACTTCTTGTCCCCTTTTGATTATTTGTTCTCTATCAGCTTTTATACATCTTTCGGTTTCTAGATTTCCAATGTATTGAGGGCGAATCCAGGAAAAATTTGGGGGGGGGGGGAGGGGGGGGTTGGACAGCACATTATATATTTTAGAATGGGCGGTGGGGTTCAAGAAGAAATTTAGGCATATAACATGCTATATGTGATAATAGCATCATTTAGGCATATTACATGCTATATGTGATAATAGGAAGCGAAGCTTGCATATATTTTGGAAACTGCAATTTTGTTCCTAATACTATGAGTTGAAAAAATCCCTGCGTCGAGAGTTATCGTTCTTGGAAATATACGCAAATGGACACATCAATCTTTCAGAGAAGATTTCTAAAATATGTGTAAAAAATAAAGCATATGAATACGTTGCTTGATGGCCATTCAAACATGTTGATGGTAAAATCGAAATGAAGAAAACAGAATAAAAACAGTTTTACTGGGGAATTCTGGTACGAAACTAAAGACAAATAAATCCATTCGGAATTCCACTGCATCGAAAAGGGTAATGATAATAACCGAGAAATTACGAATGAATATATGCAACCCTGACAACGATAAAGCGGATCAATATCGTTACGCAAGAATTTTGAGTATATTTGTTTATACGCTAAATTACAACTAATACACAGTCATGCAGTATAGAAAAGGCGCCAGGGAAGGTTTTGTCAGCACACTAAATGCAGCTATGTAGTTACTTCGAGACGGTTGTTTCACTGCTTAAATAAAGATTGCATGATCATTGACATTGCGCCGACAAGTTGCTATTGTAGACGTGCATCCATTGCTCATAGCATACGTTCAGGACTGGCATTTATTCATCGAACGTATCCATACAATCCATTTACAGGGAATCCAAACAAAATATGAAGTCTTACCTTGATGCAGAGCGTTGACAATGCTTACTCCTTTGTCCCAAATTTTGACTCCTGCTTGGGGACTGCATCTTGTTATATACTGACGTTTATTTGACCAAAAACTTTCCAAATAAAATGGCATTATGCTTTTCAATAACATAATGATCAAATGATTGAGAAAATTTGTCAAAACAACAAGTGTCTGCTACCCCGGAAATATACGTCCAGCCATCCAGGATCGATAACTGCAATAATCAAAGGGCTTGAAGTACTGTGACTGGGAGTTGCGTCAGGATGTAGCATGTTGGAGTAATGAATAAATATATGAAAATATGAACAAAGTGTCACAACAAGAAAATGATTTTTCAGTGGAACTTGACTTCATTCCATTATAAAAAGACCTATTTTTTAATGATTATATGATCTTTTTTTTATTTTCAATTTTATTTTATCGATATGAAATATTTGAAATTGAATCAATCAATAAAATACCAATAAATATTTTTTTTTATTAATGGCAGGAATGTCAGGGCAAGTGCATAATTTAAGTTCTAAAATTTGAGAATTGGAAGCAATGTAGAAATATGTGTTTTTCTCTGCATATAGTCAATTAGAAGCTTTATCTATATAGAGCTGATATAAACTAATAATACCAGTAACTGCTGGGAGAGGTTACTCAGTAGGGATGAGTGGAGACGGGTATTGTTACACCGTCTAAATCATGTAAAATCAAAGGATCCCACAATTTCAGATGTGCATTTAGGTACAAACCAACAAATAAAATGGGTAGCCTTTTTAGGCATCCTACCCCATGTTCAGTGTAGTGTCGAGGAATTAAGTTAGTATTATAAGAGCGGCGATAGCCAAAAAAATGCATAAAATAAATTAAAATATAAAAAATGAATAATTAAACCTTATCCCCCCAAATTAATGATATAAGCTAAGTTTAAGTTATTATCATTATTTCGTATTCAGTGCAGAGGATATTAAAACATTGGGAATCCAACGATGCGAGAGGTGTATGAAAGCTAATAGACATGAAGTTAAGTATCGTAGCAGTGTAATTTTTGTCTGGGAATCATATTTGTCATATTATATAAACAAACTCCTTTATGTTGGCGATATCTATCAATAATGCTCAGAGCTTCTTTTCACATTATACGCACTTCTAAACACAAATTCATTTTTTTAAATTACGTTTCACAATCTTCAAATACTATATTTTTGGATGAATTGTGTCGTACCGTTTCGTCTTCATTGGCGGACAAACCTGTTTACTTGATTTTTACCACAATAACAATAATCATTATTTGATCTTAAACTTTGAACACATGCAGCGTAAGGGAAATTAGCCCTTGTTACATATGAATTGTCCAATGCAAGCCAAAATTTGACTGCAGTCTTGTCCGTGAATACCGCGGTTTGTCTGTTATAAATCGCCGTGGTGAATGGCACACAGGCACTTGTTTCGAAAAAATACCCCGGAGGGTATTTTTTTTTAAACTAGTGCCTGTGGAATGGCACCGCGGCTGAAAAAGTCCTCAAAAAGGGGTTCCAATGGAGTTCCGTAAAAAGGGGTTCCTGTCAATTTTTCTCCAGTTTTTATTGAGTGTGCCTAAATTTTGCATGAATTTTTTTAAGATTTGCAGAAAAAATCACGGGGTCTATCCTCCGCGTGATCCGTTATACAACCGATTGCCCTGAGTGGCCGTCTGCGAACCAACCTTTCTGGCTTTCCTTTGAATTACTGTTAATTTCATAAATGTGGTTAGTAATCCTATTGCTGAGAGAATTGATCAATAGGTTGTTGTCTTTGCCTAAAATGTTTACAAAAGACATTTAAATATTCCTCAATAGGTCATTTATTTTATTTATAGGTCAGGCTTTTAAATCACTTTGGATGAAGCATGGTGTTCAGCCAACCTGAACAAAAATACTCACTTTAGGAATTACTGTAAAGTACATCTCAACTATTACCTAGGTTTTGAAATATCAAGGATTAAGAGGACGGATAAAATCTAATTATAGTACTAGTGATTTAAACAGTACAACTGGTTAATTTATGAAAAATGCATGTTTATCCTCAATTGGCCTTTCCAATATAAAAAAAAAACAAGTTTGGGTGAACTTGACTTGTTTCTTGTTGAAATTTACACCAGGTAAACTGGTCCATTTCTAGGACAAGTACAATGAATGAGTATGTGAACTTTCATCCTTGAAGGTCAAACTTTTTGAGGAACCTTTAGTGTACATTCAGTAAAAGGAAAATTGTTGTAAATCAAATTCTTCTTGCAGATAATATTACTATTTACACTCTCATTATTTATTTTCTGTTGCCCAAATATATATGTATATTTATGTTTAGGCTGGCTGAACACCTC
>MJUU01024548.1:39952-58300 GCA_002080025.1 Modiolus philippinarum
TGTCTAGCGTCATTGTTTTGTGGGGGGTCTTTTGTGTCTGACGTCATTTTTTTTCTGTGCTCTCGTTTTGGCCATGTCTTTGGACTTCGATTTTTGTAAATTTCACTCCTTTGTTCCTTCGGTATTCTACTGCCTTTGTTTGACAACGCATAACATAAGTAGTCACAGCTACATCACATGAAAATATTCAAGCTGTAATATCCTTTACCAGGTGGATCATTAGTCGTGCTTCAGAAAGGATGGTTCCAGTTGCATGGGTTTAAGGAGAGTGTAGTTCCAGTGATTTTTTTTGGTTGATTTTTTGCATTTATTCAGCATGATTTTTTTTCATAAATAGGGGGTCCATAAGCCAGATCCTCCCCTCATGTTCTACCAATGCCACCTTCCTATTGTCCCTGATCACTAGAGATGTCAAATTATTAATCTCCTAGTCAATATAAAGAATGACCCGACAAGGTTAATAACGACCCACTTAGATTAACATACTTATCCTCTTAGGATGGATAATTTTGGAGTTTCAAATTATTAATCCTGGTGGGCCACTCTTAATTTCAGAGGGTCAATTATTAATCTTGATGGGTTAGTCTTAATGTCAGAGGGTCAATTGTTGATCTTGGCGAGTCAGTCTTAATCTTTGGGGGTCAGTATTATTCTCCTACTCAAGTTATTAAAAATTAATATTATGAGAAGGAGATTAATAATTTGACATCTCTAGTGGAGAAATACTGACAAAAGGAAAGCCTACAGTATACAACAGTTTTTCAGCGAGTGAATTCAGCTTCGCTTCCACATAGGTTATACCTATCCTCATATTAGCATCATTTAGGCATATTACGTACTATATGTGATAATAGCATCATTATTACATATAGTCCCCGCCCTTTACATCTTTTCTTGGAATAGCCCTGATTTTATCTGCACTGAAGGGACATAAGTTGTCCTAATGACCATAAGCAGATTGAAAATAAATTTACAGTAACTTAGGTATTTTGTCATTTTGATTATAAATATACTGAAGACAATGGTTAAATGTCCAAACAAAACATGACAGTCATTTATATCCATATTTTATTAATTACAGGTCAAGGATTTGATCGACATTTGTTTGCAATGAAAAAACTAGCTGAGTCTTTTGATGAACAGTGGCCATTCTTTTTAGATCCAGCTTACACCAAGATTAATCATAACATCTTATCTACATCAACAGTAGCTAGTCCTTCTATTTTGATTGGAGGGTTTGCTCCTGTTGTAAGTGATGGCTATGGAGTGGGTAAGTGTTTTAGTACTTTAATTGGAGGGTTTGCTCTGTGTCATTGATTGCTATGGAGTGGGTAGGGGTTTTCGTATTGTTTTAGGGGCTGCTCCTGTTGTCAATGATGGCTATGGAGTGAGTAAGTGTTTTAGTATTCTAATTTGAGGGCTTGCTCCTATTGCCAGTGATGGCTATGGAGTGAGTAAGTGTATTAGTATTCTGATTTGAGGGTTTCCTCCTGTTGTCAGTGATGGCTATGGAGTGGGTAAGTTTTTTAGTATTTTGATTGGAGGGTTTGCTCCTGTTGTACGTGATGGCTATGGAGTGGATTATTGTGTGAGTATTTTAATTTGAGGGTTTGCTCCTGTTGTCAGTGACGGCTATGGAGTGGGTAAGTGTTTCAGTAATGTTTGAGGGGCTGCTCCTGTTGTCAGTGATGGCAGTGGGAAGGGTAAGTGTTTCAGTAACATTTAAGGGTTTGCTCCTACTGTCAGTGATGGCTATGGAGTGAGTATTAATAAAGTGTATTAGTATTCTGATTTGAGGGTTTCCTCCTGTTGTCAGTGATGGCTATTGAGTGGGTAAGTTTTTTAGTATTTTGATTTGAGGGTTTGCTCCTGTTGTACCTGATGGCTATGGAGTGGATTATTGTGTTAGTATTTTAATTTGAGGGTTTGCTCCTGTTGTCAGTGACGGCTATGGAGTGGGTAAGTGTTTCAGTAACATTTGAGGGCTGCTCCTGTTGTCAGTGATGGCAGTGGGAAGGGTAAGTGTTTCAGTAACATTTAAGGGTTTGCTCCTACTGTCAGTGATGGCTATAGAGTTGGTAAGTGTTTTACTTTTAGTATTGTTTTAGGAGCCAATCCTGTTGTCAGTGATTGCTATGGAGTGGGTAAGGGTTTTAGTATTCTGATTTGAGGGTTTGCTTCTGTTGTCAGTAATGGCTATGGAGTTGGTAAGTGTTTTAGTATTTTGATTGAAGGGTTTTTACTGTTGTCATTGATGGCTATGGAATGGGTAAGTGTTTTAGTATTTTGATTGAAGGGTTTACGCATTTGGTCACTGTTGGCTAAGGAGTGGGTAAGTGTTTTAGGGGCTGCTCCTGTTGTCAGTGATGGCTATGGAGTATTTTGATGGGAGGGTTTGTACCCTATTCTCAGTGATGTCTATGGAATGGGTAAGTGTACTGGCATTATGGGATTGTGCGACACAAAAAACAGCCTGTATTAATTATTATGGTGTCCATGTCCATGGTAGATCACCACACTGAAAATATACAATATCACTGAAAACAAAATACTATTCTAAATGTAGCAATCTACCACACCACATCTGTATGAAAAAATGACATATTAATATCCTACAGAAATCTGTTAGTCTAGCTTGATTCTTTATTATTATACTGTTGAAAATATTGTTTGGACTGCTATCATTTACCTAAAAAATAGATATCATTGTCAAGTTGGTAATTTAGGATCAAGTTTTATACATGTATGTACCTATACACAAAAATATAAACATGTGCTTTTATTTTCCAAAACTTCTTTTTATGATTATGATATGCTCCATTGCTGAATGAAGAAATCTGTTGAATTGGAAAAAGCTATAGACATTTGGAACTGAAAAAGTTTACCAATAAGAAATAATATGATTTTTATTATTAAACATATGCCAACATATTGACTTCAAATAATAATAAAAAAAGAATTGTTTCTTATAAATTAACAAAACTATCATGTAGTTCAGTTCTACAGATTTCAACTTTTTTTTTCATTTTATTACAAATTGAGCATTTGAAAAAAAATCACAGATGTTTTAGATCTATTATAGAGAACAAAAACTAAAAACTCTTTATGTTACACCGAAATGCTTGGAGAAGAATTATGGCAAAAATTACATTTTTAAGAAATCTGTATTTTGTTGCAGGTTATTCTATAGAAAATGACAGACTAGGATTTAACATTACCAGCTACCCTCCTGCTACAAATCCCAGGGAATTTATACAGTGCCTTAGTGATAGTCTAGACTCTTTATATGATATATTTGAAGACAGGTCTCCCAAAAAATGAATATAAACAGTGGTTGTGTATGATTGTATGTTTACCGGTATTGTATTTCAGAACACCATTTATTTAGGAACAAATTAATTATCTGTGATATTCATGTGTATAATCAGTCATGTCTTTTAAAACTGAATCAAAGACATTATTTATTATTATTCAAGCTATAAGCTGCCTATGTGGTGCACTGTGAGTACCTCAAATTTTTACATTTATTTGTTAAGTGGAATGTACTTAACGTTTTTAGAAATTAAATTTTGTGCAGCACTCATGGTTTAGTACTGTGTTTGCTTGCTTGTAAGTTTTTGACAAATTTTTAAGGTAGACTTTTCTTGAGAATGGAAATTTTGATTTAATAGTAATTACAGATACAATTCAGTTAGAGAGTTTTCGACAAGTACACATGCAATGTAAATGAGAAAGGATTAAAACTAAATTTCTTGAATACTATGCCCCCGGTAGCAATTATGTGTACAAAACAATAAAAAAAAAATGCTAAAAAATGTAATATACACTAGAAATAAATTGCAATATACACTAGAAATTAAGGTTAAGGGAACATTTGTACTAAGCTCCATTACATCTATTCACATATATCGAATATCAATCCTTTTGCAGTTGTAATTAATGGGATAAAAGCAAAATGTAGATTGTGATCTTTTGACCTCTGTGACATTTACCTTTAAATGAAATTTGCATAATGGTGTTCAGCTTTATATGATCAATATTAAGGCCAAATATGAAGGTCCTATCACATCTGGTTGAAAAGATACAGGCAATGTTAAAGTTTTCAAAATTTGCACCCAGTGACCTTGACCTTTGACCTGACCAAAATTTTTTTGGTGGGTTTGTACGAAGCTCTATTAGATCTATTCACATATAGAATAGCAAGCCTCTAGCAATAGTAATTAAGGAGCTATAGTAAATCTAGATTTTGACCTCTTTGACCTTGACCTCTTACCTAACCCTGGTGATACATGTAATAATGGTGTTCACCTTTACATGTTCAATACACATACCAAATATGAAGGGCTTATCACATCTTGTTCAAAAGCCAGGTTAAAGTTATGGACAGACAGACAGACATACTTACATACAGACAGAAGGCAAAAACAATATGCCCCTGATCTAAAGATCCAGGGGATAAAAAAACAAGATCAGAAGCTTTTCTGTTCAATTTTTATGAGCTTTCATGCCTGTAAGCAGGGTAAGTTGTTGTAATCACTTAGCTTGCATGGTAATCATGTTCATACCTTATCCAAGATTGCAGCACTTATACAACTTTATTTAACACAGGGTGTAATACCAGTTGGATCATCTAAAAGCCATAGTCCAGTTGAGTGATATAGGCTATTAAGAGCTACTTGTTTAAAAACGAAAGAGGGGGCTAGATTTCTTTTTTTTTTCATTTAACAACATCCAAGCATAAAAATACAGTAAAACATGTATCTCCAAAAAAGTTTTAGGCTTATTTATATGTAAATTGTTTATCAAGAAATTTTATTTTGAAAAATGGAATAAGGAAGGTACAAAATAGGCTGATCAAAATATGTTGTATTTTGGTCTTATAACAATGGACAATATTTATTGTCGCCAGGTAAATTTTTCAATTTGGTCAGCATGGACATGGACGTCGGAGGACATTTTAGGGAAAAGGTTGGACATTTTAGCGAAAAGGGTGGACATTTTAGAGAAAAAATGAGGACGTTTTAGCGACAAAAAAAGTGTACATTTTAGCAAAACTTTTAAAGGACATCTTAGCGAAACTGGAAAAAATAGATGGACATTTTAGCGACACATACTATTGTCAATGCCTCCTCCATTCTCCATGCTTTGCATGTTGCTCAGTGCTGACCAACGGGGAGGTGGGAAAAGGATTTTGAGCAAGATATTTTTTAATACGTTTATTTAAAATGATGACCATTTCAAAATGATCAGTAGTTCAATAGATTGATAATTTTTTATAATCATCAATCTACATTATATCATATTCGGCAAATTGTCCATCAATATTTTACAGGTAACTTAATTCTAATTCGCTAAAATGTACACTTTTCTCTCACTAAAATGTCCACCACAATCAAATTCTATATCGCTAAAATGTCCTTCGCCCGACATGGAAAATGTGTGATTTTATAACAAAACAAATAAGGGATGTTTTTCATTCTTGTGATTAAATTGGTATTTTAATCATCTTTTAACAAGACCACAAATATAAAGTACTGTAAGTACATTTTTTTAATGGACTTTCATAAACTGCAATAGGAAAAAAGTTAGCCATGATGGAAAAAAAACAAATCTTCACTGGATTCAATTGAGGAGATGCCAGGTAAACAAATTTACAGGGGAGACAATTTTATTGAACCACTTCCCCCGCCTGTAATTATTTTCTAATTTTAGACTACTAACTACAAGACCCTATCTAGAATACTTTTCATTAGACAATCTTCAATTTAAGAATAATCTTCATCATGAACTCGAAATTAAAGAGATCACTGATATACCATCATCATCATCATACCTGGACCTATATACCTCTACACTGACAACCCTGGACGTCTGAAAACAACTTTAAGACAAGCGCGATGATTTCGATTTTCCAAAATTTGAGCAGTGATATTCCCATATCTCCGGTATATGTGGTCTACATTTCACAACTCATTCGCTATTGTCGTGCCTGCTTTTGACAACAGAGCGAAATTATTTTCTCAAAAACTTACCCTTCCACCTGATGCTACCTCAAGTATTTGTAGGGTTCCTTATGTTAGTGCTTTAGTTTGTGGCGTTCTTGTTTATTCCTGTTTAACTGTCTTGTCGTTGTTATGCTGTCTTAATTCGTGTTTGATATGAATTGATGTGGTTTTGGATGTTTGATTTTGGAATTTACATTTTCCTCAGCTTTGCTTGGGTATTCGTTTACCGATGTATTATTATTATTGAATGGATACTCCTATGGTAATTAAAGGAAATGAAAGGAAAAAAATGAGAACTTTAATTTTTTTCATATAAAAAACTTTATTTTTTGAAAAAAATAGCGAAAGCGCTATTTGTTGGCTATTTAACCGATGACGGCAAAAAAGTCAACAGACTATTTTGCCGGCGCCGGTCAAATAGCCTGTAGACTATTTTGCCGGTACCGGCTAAATAGCCACGGCCTTACATAAACATGGCCATGTCTGCTGCAATCTCAGAAACAGAGGTGCATAGCTCTTCCTCCGTCAGATTATCACCCCTACCGCACCGTTTCCTCCATATCGGATTTACCAAGCCAACTATTAAGGTCGTGCCATTCTTTTAACACTAACGCGACAACTTTTTGCATCAGACACCTTGTACTAGGAAGTATTTCAGAAACAAGTACTTGCAATGTAAATTAAGTGAGAACCGGGTCAAGAAACGGACAATTCAGGGACAACGGCAACATTTGAAACACCAAGAAAAAAAGCACAGCATGAGTACAGGACAGAAAAGAAAAATGAAACCACACACAGAAGATCAACACGGACCCAATTAAACCATGGGTGAGATCAGATGCACTGTTAGAGTAAGCATCTCCTGCTTCTTATATACAAGACACTTGCCGTGTTGAAAATGTCAACTCCGGTCATTGTGTCAAATCCGGTAGAGGAAATACAACCTTAGCTGTAAAGGGAAAGACCTGTTGTCATCAGGGAAACATATATCCTATAGTGGCCCATAAGATCGTGATTTTGACCGTAAAACTTCTGTAGTGATGACTTCGAGTTATGGGTATCAAACCCTTGCTGAAGTAACATATTCATAAGCAACCGAGCTCTAGCAAGGCAGTCATCTCAATGTAAGATAAAAATTAATATTGGTATTCTGTTATCCGAACATACAGGTATTCAAGAGATGATTTATCTCCCTTTCTTAGATACGACAGATCTTGTTGTCAAGGGGGTGAAACATTCATTCATTCATAATACCAGTAGATGTTAATATTGCTATTATATACGCTTTTAGTAAACTCGATGTAAATTTTTTCATTTAGACAATTGGATGTCCTATATTTATATACACCAATCCACAGTTTCTGGAAGATAATTAATTTTAAAAATTTAGAAAATAAATAAATAAAATACATACAAAAAGGGTCGCGGTGATGAGTGAGAACAAAATAAATTTCTTCACTGTAAAAGGAATCTTTAAACAAAATACAGTTTGAGCCTTGAATAGTAGAATTAAAATTAATATTTAAAGTAATTACTATTTTATATAAAAAAGTCCAGTGAACAGGTATAAATCTCAGCACTATTTGTTTTAACTATTAGCAATATTTTCCTTTTGTGTTCTTGTTTATCTTCTTACATGTCATGAAAGCGTGTGCATTTATCGTTATAAATATTAAAATGTTTGCTTTCTCAATAAAAGTACGGTTACAATTAGGTATACCTAAATCAATTAACATATCTGTGTAAAATTCTGTGTCCCACTGTTTTGACCCGTGCAAAAACAAACTAAACTATAATTTAGATTCTGTCACATCTGGTTACGATTTTGAAATTTCAAATATCATCATAATTAGTACCAAACTGTAAGAATTAGACAGGATGACTTATGGTGGGTGGAAAAATATATAATTAAGTTCTTCTTCAATGTAATTATATGTGTTAGGAAACTTTATTTTTATGGTCGGATGGGAAGATTTTGAGAATGCATTTAAAATTCGAAAAAAAAAATAAAAAAAGAGTAGTAAATATCAATCCATATGCGTACAGGTACCATCGATCTACATAAGTCATATAACATTTTGGATTTAAGTTGAATTATATTTGAAAAGTGTCACTCATTATGGGATATTATCGTTATGATATGTGGGCTTTTTGTATTTTTTTAAAATATTGAATGAGACGTCTACAGTGTGACGAACGGACAAAAACACGTTATGAATTTTATTTTCTAGCAGGGACATTCATTTCATAGGATACCAATAGAACAAGGATGGACGAAAGCCTAACAGACCCTTGCCTTCATCTAAAAGTTATCACAAGGATATCGGTTCGAAATTCAAAAAATATTAACTGATATATATTTATAATCTCTTTTAGTTTACCATTTTCAGGATTTTGGCAACTACTATATATGGTAAACATTCGGAATTTCCGTTTTGCTGTGTTCAAATAAAAACTTCGAGTTACAGAAAATTTTAGGAATATTGGTACCCTGGGATTGGTACCGAATTGAATGTTACATTTAAGAAGCGTGCAATATTGATTTAGAGCCCTGAACGTCCTAATCTGTAAAGGGCATGAAGAGTGTTTACAAAGTTTTGTGTCTAAATATTATCCATATATAATTTTAATTAAAAACCTTTTTGCAACACTTCAATAATCATCAAGGTATTTGTTAGTTATCTATTTAGAATTCACACCTGTTTGTTAAATACTTTCTTATGTGTAATATTCGAGGGCTATCAAATACTTCATTAGTATGGTATCTAAGATAAAGCTTCACCGACACGAGTGCCCGGATGTTGTATCTAACGAGCTGATAGTCACGCCGGATCTGAGAATGGGACCTTTTAAGTCAGGGCCGCAACATGACAAAGACAAAAATGGAACGTAACTAAACTAATTAAAAGCAATAACAGTATGAAATCCACAAAACTGGACATTTTTTTACGTTTTTAAATTGTCAAAATCAACGTTTATGATATATCGGCAAAGGAATAACGAGGCAATGATAAGCAGCTTAATTAATAAACTGCTCCTGAGACCTGTTATGTTTCAAAGACCAATGGTGTGCTTTTAAGACTTTGATATGAATCTATGACCAAATGAAATGCTTCCTATGCCTGTATGATATGCTATTTGTATCTATGATATGCCGTTATGCCGTTAAGGCATACATCTGATATACCTGATTTGTTATTTTTGCCTTATTCGGTGACAAGATAATTGCTTAGTTGTTAACTTTTTTCTAGTATTTGTGCGCAATTTAGAACAGCGTGAATGTAAACTTGACTCCGAAGTTCTTAAACTTTCCTGTAAACTTTCTAGAATATTTTTTTCCTATATTATGAATATCGTTCACGGTTGTCATATAATTTCATTGATGTTTCAATCTAGCCACAGGGACTTGCTCCCGGTCTAGAAAAAAAAATTACTATCCAACATGAATCTCGGAGAAAAAAACACGTGTTTTTTTTGTCCGAGATTCATGTTGGATAGTAATTTTTTTTTCTAGACCGGGAGCAAGTCCCTGTGATCTAGCAAACCCCGGAGAAATATACTGGAACCAACAATATTAGAATCAAGTGATAAGAAAACGCTTACTTTCTGAAGAATTTGGTTCTCACATTAATTTATTTTTTTTTATAGTCAGTGCATCTTTTGCTATGTTTCGCTTCTTTACCTTTAAACATGATCAGCTTGATTTTTCCTGAGATTTGGTATTCACCCTAGAAACTGTTTTACTCCTGGTTATCACCCACAAAAATCTGCTTACACTGTATTTTTTGCTTAAATACCAAATATAAACCTGTTTTTATACTTGCAGTTCTTAAACAACATTTAGAGCTTTTTAGATAAAGCACAGAAGCTTTCTTATGTCATTGAAATAAGGCATTTGTTTCTTAAACAAGACTGACAGCTCAAATTTTTGCATACAATCTTTACTTTTGTGCACGTTTCACACAAAAAGTACAAATCATTTTGAACTAAAACTTACACAGGGAAAATCGCTATTACTTTCGCTATAGAATAAGCATAATTTCTTTGTAAACAATGATGATACGTCTCTGCCCGGGGGGTAGGGGGGGTCACTTGGTATATTTTCTGGTAGGGTGTACCGAATTGATCTCGGAAAGATACGCCGAATTTATATACTCATGTAACCCAAATTTATATAACAACACCAAATTTAGGACCCAAAACTTACATATTGATTTTAATATGACAGTTTTAAAACACCTTGAAGGAACAAAGCACATTGTAAATGTATTACATTTCTTCTTCCACTACGGAGTTGAACTCATCTATGAATGTTAATAAATTCCAGCTCGATTAAAAACAGGAGGATATTTATTCAAACACTGGTACAAGGGTATATATTTATGTTACAGTGAATTTGTTAAATCAGGGAATTTGCAAAATCACTGAAAATTCAGGGATTTTGTAAAATCGCTAAATTGATCAGTGGGTTTGTAAAATCCCTAATTAAAACCAGGGATTTTACAAAATCACTGAAAAAATTTTATCATTATTTGACTGATTTCCTGGTCATGTTTAGGTAATTTGTAAAATAATTTTCAGGTATTCAGATATTTTATAACAAACAAACAAAATGTTTTNNNNATTAATATGACCGAACTTAAAGTTTTTAATTATTCAGAATTTCAGAGTTTGATGCAATATTGCTCTTGGATCAATGTTACGAATCAAGGGACTGTTTATTTTTATTTTGCTTGAAAACTTCTTCTAGCATGGAAGAGAGGCGAACTAAAAGTATATAAACAAATAATTTGCTATCAACAGATATAGAGAAAACATGCAGCTACGAAAATTTGTACATGGGTCATCTCACACTGTACACCACTGTTTAGTCCATAATTAAAAAAATCCTAGATGTCCAAATTTTTTTAACCCCTGCCAAAAAATGTCAATTTGATATTTGCCAATTTATGGTCATTTTCTTCAAAATTTACAGCATTTTTTTCATAAATGATACAAAATAAAACATTAAATTCACCTGCTCATATTAAAGTTTCAATATTTGTAATTTATATGACCGAACTTAAAGTTTTTAATTATTAAGAATTTCAGAGTTTGATGCAATATTGCTCTTGGATCAATGTTACGAATCAAAGGACCGTTTTTTTTTACTTTGCTTGAAAACTTCTTCTAGCATGGAAGAGAGGCGAACTAAAAGTATAAAAACAAATATTTAGCTATCAGCAGATATTGAGAAAACATGCAGCTACGAAAATTTGTACATGGGTCATCTTACACTGTACACCACTGTTTAGTCCATAATTAAAAAAATCCTAGATGTCCCAATTTTTTGAACCCCTGCCAAAAATGTCAATTTGATATTTGCCAAATTATGGTCATTTTCTTCAAAATTTACAGCATTTTTTTCATAAATGATGCAAAATAAAACATTAAATTCACCTGCCCATGCTGAATTTTACAAAAAAGAAAAAAAAAATGGATAAAAAATCTTGGCCTTATAAATATACTTCGTACACGATAAATCAGTTTTCTAGGATAAATCCTACAACCCTAGTCTGGTTTATGGAGATAACAAGAATGTGCAAATGCAATATGCATTTTGCACTAAATTGTATGAAATATTATATCCTTGAAAGCACAAAACTCACAACAGTTTTTGAAGTGGAAATACAGTGAAACTTGATGACTGTCTCCTGTACCAAGATGTAGTATAATAATCACTGACACATTGTCATTTTAAATCGAAAAATGCTAAGGCTAGAATATATTAAGATGAATCCATGAAAATATCTGGTTAATTTGGGGCCCTCCTGAACTTACTTTTGGACTTTTGGACTACGTTTAGTTATGTCTAAATTGGGTTTTTACTATGAAGTTCGTGACCAATAAAACAGGTGAATACAGACTTTTCATTTCTCTACAGAAAGAAGGGTGACCGGGCGGATGGACACCGACGGACCCAAGTGATGGCAACAACTCGTGTTGTACTTCAAGCCAGATGAGGTAGAAAGAGGTTCGTCGAATTATATTTACCTGCCCTCGGCCCTTTTTATGAGGGCCTCGATGGGGAAGTTTAAATTTAAAAAATGGTCAGCATATTAGCATGGTCTACATGCATGTGCTGCAATTTTGAAGAAAATCTGACGACCCACATAGGAGTTATTGCCCCCTTTTCTTTGAATTTTCACGACTTTTAACATTTTTACTTTTATTTCAAAATCTGTTTGAGATAGAGGTTAAATGTGAACTTCAAAAGTGTTTAGTTCTTCCAGAACCCTAGTATGACATCAGGGGTAGAAGATTCTAGCATAACCTGCAGATCATTACTTTTGTTTTTAACGCTTTGAAAGTAAAATTAGAATACGTAGTTGTTTCGTTGGCTTCGAGCGGTGTTGCAGTTTTACGTTTCTATTGTTAGTTTTCGGAGACGAGCTGGCCATTGGATTCCCAAAACTCAAATTAATTGAAGATGTGTTACTTGTGTCCGAATTTTGATCGTTGATTGATGGAACTGAAGATAAAACAGAGTAGGTGTTGCTCTCTGCGGAGTCGATACCAGTTATTTCACTCAACACATTCTTACGCTTTTTGCCCCCATTTATAGAAAACTGTTAATAAAGTTTTGTCCCTTTCTACCCTTTTTTGCTTTGATACCCAAATGTATATAAATTATTCTACATGGGAATAGGTTAATAAACATACCCAAAATTATATATTTGACACGAAAAACCATATCCGAATTTTAGGCACACCCATGTACACCAAAATATAGGAAGTCACCCCCCCCCGGTCCGTCTGCATAGAAGTCATAAGTCATATAAAGTCATAAATATTTTATGAAAGGATATGGAGTAAATGAACATGACACCATAACACATATGTTAACTCCAACTGCAATAATTTTAATGAGCTGTATGGCCATTTCGGAAAGTAAAGGAAATAAAGTTTTATTTAAAGTCGGTTCCCAATTAACAATACAACATAAGCTCTGTAGAGCTTTTTACCGACATACACATACATAAAGCAAAGTGCACATACATAAAACATAGCACAAAGTACACATACATAGAACACAGCACAAAGTATATATATGTTACAGTACAAATTGGAATCCAGTAGGATCCGGAATCCTCCTAGTAGAAATTGGAATTCTAATTTCTACTGGGACAAATTAGAATTCTGATTTGTACTAGATTTAATCCAGTACAAATTGGAATTCCAATTTCTCCTAGGAGAAATTGAGATATCCTAATTTATACTAGTAGGATTCTGAATCTTCTGAATTTCTAGTATGATCCAAAATAATACTGGATATTTTGTTCAGGAGGATTCTGCCGAGCGCAGCATGATACGACCGCAGCATGTCGACCACTGAAATTTGAACAAGTGTTAACTAAAATGAATATGGACACAGTAATTTGCTGGACACAATAAGGACCTTGACACATAAATTAACTGGACACAAACTAGTGAAAATTAGTGAAAAAGCTAGTGATTATGATATACCTTCTGTTTGTTAACTTTTTGGTTTCCTTAGTTTTTTCTGTAACCACTTGACATACTGTATATTGGCGTATCAAGATGAGTTACAGCATTTGGACTGAACTTTTTTTTTTTAAGATATCAAGTTTCAAATCTTTTCTTATTTCAATGTTAACTGCCTAAGCAGCACTCCAGCGTTCAGCGCTTTGATTAAAGTTCACTTATGAAAAATAATGATTAAAAGTTTAAACTGTACTAAAATATTTAAGAGTTCAAAGCAAAACATCTTTATTTTTTTATACAATCAGATAATTAATCTTATTCTTTCGAAACTAATATTTTAATTAAATGATCACCAAAACAGTGGAACAGACATATTCATTAATAATGTTTTACTTCTCTACCACTGTTTCAATTGATTTAAGTTAGTAGGATCCAGAATCCTACTAGTACAAATTGAGATATCTCAATTTCTCCTAGGAGAAATTGGAATACCAATTTATACTAGATTAAATCCAGTACAAATCAGAATTCTAATTTGTCCCAGTAAGAATTGGAATTCCAATTTGCACTGGATTAAATCCAGTTCAAATCAGAATTTTAATATGTCCCAGTAGAAATTAGAATTCCAATTTGTACTAGGATGATTCTTGATCCTACTGGATTCCAATTTGTACTGTGACATATACATAACACAAGGCACAAAGTAAACCTACATGAAATATAGCACAAAGTTCACCTATATAAAACATAGCACAAAGTACACCTACTTAAATTAGCACATAGTGCACATACAACAGACATATACATAAAACAGTACATAGTACCCATAAATGAAGAATGAACATACAAACAAAAAAGCAAGAAAAAGATACATATAAGATATAGTAGTACAAGCACACATCATGCACGGACTATATAGAGCATGCAGCAGTAAGCATATTAAAATGATTAAGCAACACTTAATAAGAAAGCACAAAAAATTCTAAATTAAATAAAACAATCAGGCCAAGAATAAAGTAATAAAGCCAAAAAAGTAACTAATCACCATGGCAAGACCCCTCAAGTCCTACAGGGGCCACATCTGCACGAGCTACCATTCCACTTACTGATTAAACTTTTAAAGTGATTAAGGCTGGAGGCTTGTCGAAGAGAATTTAATTTGGCCGCGAATTTTTTTGAGTAAACTATTTAAGAATCTATGCGAGTTATATTTCACAGTCATATGCGGACAAATTTGCTACATATTTATCTTTGATGTGTATTTTTCTGTCAAAGATAGCTTACTCGGTAGTTTTACATTTGGCTTGTACAGTCAAAATGTCATGATCCCGCTTCGAATTTCAAACTTAATTGGCCGGAAATTTTCATTATTACAGATAAGTATTTATGTATAGAATAGACGTAAACAATGTGTAGAATCTTGCTAGATGCGGACATATATGCTCTGAAGTGTATTATTAGATAATTTTTTGCAAAATTTCAATATCTCCCCTATGCATTTCAACTAAACATGGCCGACAAGGAAGAGTTACAAGATGGCCACTATGCAAATTAGTAAAGTACCCCCGATTCTGCCATATGAGTTGCCAATGACCGCATTCTTCTAATTTTGAGGGAAGGTAAACCAGATTCTAGAAGTAATTCTTCCGATATGAACTGTTATTATCATCGTAAATAAACCGAAGAGATCTTTCTTGTATTTTCTCTATCTCCAGTTTTGTATTACTGATTTCCCCACAGAAATGCCATACAATAGGGCAATAATTAAAGTTACACATAATAAAAGAAAAATAAATGGTTAATTTACCAAGTTTTGCCAAATTTTTGCAAATTCTTTTTAAAACGGCATTTAGTTGACGAGATGCCTTTTTAACAATATTTGAAATATGTGTATTAAATTTCATTTGACTATCAATAGTTACACCTAGAAGTTTGACTTCATCTTCACTGAATATTGTTTCCGTCTAAATCAAAACAAATATTTTGTTTGGCTGTTTTTGATCCAATGGCAAGAGCTTGAAATTTTTCCGGGTTGGCTTTCATTTGGTTGTTGGCAAACCAATCAATAAATATAGAAATATATATACATTAATATCAAGTACTAGTGTACATGTATTATATTTGTACAATATTTCTCTTATTCTTGTTTAGACTGCTGTGCCTTAACCATTTGTAATATGAATTTGTGTCAATATTTGTATTATAAATTAAGTCTATGCCCATATTAGTAAACTAGGGGGTACATACAAGGACTAGTTTAGTGATCTTTGTAAAATGTCTTTTTTCTAATTATTCATATTATTTTCGATACTGAATATATATCTAAAATCCAACGAGTTTTTGAATTTCCCCGCCAGATTGAAAGGGGGAGTAACTCTTTATAGAAAAGAATTTGACCAATCGTCAGACTTCGCACACGGGAAACATTCAAATGCGCGCCATTTGTTTGATGCAGCAGTGATATTGTGTTGCTGCGTTGTGTACACTGACAACCCAGAATTAGCAAATCTGTGAGAAGATCAGAGAAAATCAAGACAGGACACACGATGGAAGACGAAATAAAGGACGCACAAGTGTCCTGTTTGTCAGGCATTATTGATCTTCAACGAGCGTGTCAGAAGCAAAATTTGAAACTATCGACTGAAACAAACCAGTATCTCGTTTATTTGACTTTGAAAAAAGTGGGCCCTTTTGTAGCGCAAAAACTTATAAGTAAACGTAAGTGAATTCTATGATATGACAAGTAGTTTTGCTTCACGATTTAAATGTGGTGCAGACGCAAGTTGTTCCAGATGAGTGACGATGTACCTAAACATTTATCTCGTTGCACCATAGCAAAAAAAAAAAATCAGGGATCTCGGGATTATCCCTTTATTGATTTGAAGCCAAGTGTATGCTTTTTAATCTTGTATTTTTTTTACCCCTCCCCCTTTTGGCGTTTTGCACACATAGGCGTACTATAAAAAATTGCTCTTGTGAAAATTAATATCCAGTTGGGAACCAGTGAAATGGTGGTGTCTCTTAAATATGCCAGTAGAAGAAATGAATATGCCTGCCCAGGATACCTGCATTTTCTTGTGAGATCGTGGATTTTCACCCATCTCTCCCGGTCTTAATATTAGAGGTTTAATGATGCTACAGTATGAATTGAATTTGGGTGTTACTCCATATTCATAATTCAAAGTCCATTTCCGAGCGGTCGTAAACATTAATACTCCTGGTTTATAAAATCAAAATTTAATACAATATTCTCCCAAACGCATACAATATTACAAAACGCAGGTTTCCTCAAACATGACAACATTTACTGCAGTTCAACACAACAACAAAACAACTGATCAAGTCATAAGCAACAGTACAAAAGTACAGCAAAACATGTGACGTTAAAAGGCACAAAAAGCATGAAACAAGGAAAGCACTTGAAAATACAAATTCACAACACAGTATACCGATATATCACGGGTATTTTTCAACAAACTAGGTACACCAGTATGGAAACCTGCATATTGATATGTCATCTAATTTCTGCTAAAATTTCAGAAGAAGCAGCACCAAAATGCTTAAAAATTATCCCATTTTGGTTTGGAACCATAGCTGTCAACCTCCAATGACCCAAAATCTGGTCATGACCTGCCTTGGATGGTAAAAAATTATGGTCATAAAGTACTTTAAGTGAGAACCGAACCGTCAATCAAAAGAACGAACAATCCATTGACAATGGCAACATCGGACACGCTAAGAAACACGGACACCACTTAAGTAAGGGACAAAAAAGAAAAATGAAGACGCACATACAAATGAACAACATGGACCCAATAAAAACCATGGGCGAGATCAGGTGAACCGGTAGAGTAAGCATCTCCTGCTTCTTATAAGACACCCGCCGTGTTGAACATGTCAAATCCGATAGAGGAAAAACAAACTTTAGTTGCAGAGGGAAAGATCTGTTGTCATCTGGGAAACTGATATCCCATAGCGATATGCAAGATCGTGATGTCGACTGTAAAACTTCTGTAGTGGTGACTAAGTTTTTGGTAACGTACCCTTGTTTAAGTAGTCTATTTGTAAGCAACTGAGATCTATAAAGCATGACAAAATTTTTTCAACCCAATTATTCTAATTTAAATGTGTGACGAACTTTTTATACGACCGCAAAAAAATTGAGGTCGTATAATGGTATGGTGCTGTCGTCGTTGTCGTCGTCTGTAGTACACACTTTTGTTTTTGGGCAATAACTTAAGTTCCTGTTGACCAATCCTTATGAAATTTTACCACAGTGTTTCTTGGCACAAAAGGAAGGCTGGGGTAGGTTTTGGTTATTTTGGCCCCTCCCGTTTTTTAAAAAGGGGCCAAAAAGTGCAAAATTGGGTGTTTTCACATGTTTGGCTCTAGAATATTTATTATTTATTGGATTTTGATGGGGTTTCTTTCAGTGTGTTCCTTATTAGATTTCTTTTCAGTAGTATGCCTACAGATTTTAAGTGGCGTGTACCGTTCACGAGATAGACGGGCCCTAAAGGGGCAATTTTCAAAAATTTCATTTTTTCATTTTTAGTCCAATTTTGATGCAGTTTTTTTAATGGATTCTTTTTGAAAATAAATGTACAGCCACACCATCAGATTTTTGACAACTTGTTTGTTTTCCGAGCTATAAGGGTCGAATTGGTACAAACTTGCAAATTTGCAGGTTACCTAAAATTTTTATTTTTCATCGGATTTCAATGGGATTTTTTTCTTTGGATTCCTCTTGATTTAAGCTTTCAGTAGTATGCCAACCAATTTGGTGTAGCTCTTTCTGTTTTTGAGCTACAAGGAGTCAAAGGGGTCAAAATTGCAGTTTTTCGAAATAAGTGAAATT
>MJUU01024551.1:0-18079 GCA_002080025.1 Modiolus philippinarum
AACTTATCTGACAATAATGAAGTCCAAGTAATAATCCAAATTAATAGTACACTTAATTCCACCAATTAATGTCCAATAGAATATTCCTATTATAATCCTCACTAAATAGTTGATAAATTCACAATAATTGATGTCGATTTCCAATACGAAAGATGTGCGTGATAATCCTATATAAACTAATTAATCCTGTATAAACTTATTAAACTGACTGAATTAACCCTTTTCGGCTACCTCATATAAATACATTTATTATTTCTAGAAAAATCTATCCACAAGATTTAACTAGAACATTCTAATCAACTGACAATCACATGACTAGAATGATTATGTAAGAAAAACCTCTAGAAAAATCTATGTGTTAAAATCTGTATTTAAATTCTAGAATATTCCACATGTTCTAAGGTGTAATAACCTTGGCCCTTGTTTATTGTAAACAAGTTACATAACAAGGCCAAACAAATTACATCATATTAAGGCCTTACAAAATAAAAACAATCAATACAATGTATTATAGAATATTTACAACATTTAATTACCTATAACAATTGATATAATATCGACGAACAAGATATACTTTGAAATAGCCAGACCGTACGCGTACGGTCGGACCATACGCGTACGGTCCGACCGTATGGGTATTTCGAAAAAAATACTTTTATGGTCCGGACCGTACGCGTACGGTCCAAATACGCGTATTGTCTGGAACACACCCTCATACATGTATAATAATACAAATTTGTAAAAGATTAAAAAGGCATCAATACAGCACAATTACAATGCACTGTATAAGCTAAAATTTCATCATTCAACGTTACTGAATTTCATGATTTATTTTTTGGATTTCTGTTGTATATATATTGAGATTGCTAATCTGTATTATACCAACTGAACTGTGATAAAAGAAAAAAAAAAGACTGAACTTAAAAAGGTAACATTATGAAGATTCATTTTTATTTCATTATACCTCCACGAACGAAGTTCAAGGGGGGATATATAGGAATCACTCTATCCGTCTGTCTGTCCGTTGACAAAATTTTCGTAACACTTTTCTCAGGAACTACTAATCACAGCCACTTGAAATTGTGTATGTGATTTAAGTGTGATGTCCCATGCCGCAAGTAGCGATTTCAGATTTGCGGGTCGTATACTTCCTAATTACCGACTTACTTAATTTTTCGACATGTTAAGTCAATAAATAACGAAGTACCGATATTACTGTGAATTTATTTTATTCATATGCGCATTTCGACAACTTATGTCTCGTCAGTGCAGATAAAATCTAAACGTTTGGAAGACTATAAAATCAAATATGTAAAAGAAAAACTGATAGAGAACGATTACCCAAAATGATCTAAAATTGAAGCCAAAATAAGCTAAGGACAAAACTCTGCCTGAGGGAGATACTCCTTAGTTTTCAACAAAATTTACAAAATATTAGAAGAATATTGATTAATATTCCTAACACTTTTCTCAGAAACTAATAATCACAGCAATTTGAAAAGTTAAATTTACTTTTTATTAGCCTTTTTCTATGTAAAATATTTGTTAATAAATAAAAAAACTAAAACTAGTTTAAAACTGTGATTATGTATAAGACTCAGCAGTTTGGCCTTGGCCCTCCCTGTAAAAAGGTAAAAAAAACTTCCTTTAAAATGTTTGTTGGTTAATGACATCACTTTCTGCACCATTGATATATGGTATTAAACTCGTGTTTCAGTAACTCTCTAAGACATATGCATGTACGGTAATATTTTACTCGTCATTGGAAATGTCAAAATAAAATTAAAAAACCCGTACGTCAAAGAAATTTTTGAAAGAGTTAAGGGGGTTCGCTACTCTATTTGAAAATAAATAGGATTTCAGATATACATGATTTTTTCTTAGAAAATTGAAAAAGATGCCATTTAAGTGAAAAAAATTGATAGGTTGATGATCTCGTTTTTGAGATTTAAGTGATTGAAAATTTGGCGGGAAACTTAACTCCTGTGATTTTTCATAGGATTAACATTAACAAGATTTGACCATGAATGAATGCGACAGAATAAATAGAATTCAATTAAATTTAAACAGAATGCTCATAAAGATGTATATAATGAAATTATGGAAAAAAAATAAGGGGGTCAATGGGCAAAAAATTATAATGCTTTTAAATGGATAAAACCCGAGGGTTCCGAAAATCTGACAGAAATCCCAAAACATGAGGAGCAAACCTCCTTAATGGGAATCTCCGAAAATTTCACAAACATATTAGTCAGCTTTCCGAGAAAGATCCATTATCAATAAATGCTTCAAAGAGACATTCATATACATTTATACTGGAATTAACAATGAAGGAATATGGAGTAAATGCAAATGAGACAAAATCTCTACAAATACATGGTAAAACACAGCAATGGAACAACGCTTTTATTGTTGTTCTTCATCTTGAAGTCACCATGAGGCCTTCAACAATGAGCATTACTCATACCTCATGGCAAGTTCAAGACGGCATCTAGCACCGGTTTGAGCGGTATTCATTGCTAATTGCTGATCAACGCTACATCCATGCCTTTTTCTCCTTTGATCCATGGATGCAGGATCGTCAACAAACATATACTTAACTGGCAAAGTGTTCTTACAATCGCTGTCATCAATTTCCCGACAAAAAGACTAGTAGAGGACGATTACAACATTAAAACAACCACAGGGCACTCATCGAGCCAATTGTAAGAAAACTTGGCATAATAAAATCATGAGACGTGGGCACAATAAACAGGTGGTCAGAAAAACAAGGCTAAATCTATGTTAAGAGGAGATGAAACGACTTAAAAAAATTGATAATAAGGAGAATTATAAAGCTTACTGTAAAGCACTGTTTGCTTTTCCAAAATTCTATTAAGAGAAAACTGGTGGAATCTTCAGACAGTGTTGCAATTAAGCGAAAAAACAGAAACGGATAGTAAAATGGTTGCTCATTTTTATTCTCAAATAACCAAATTAAACAATAAGATAAAACAAGTTTACCGGTTAAATCAGAAAATAAAGCTACTTGAAGATTCTAAAACAAAATTAAAGTCAACAGTCGATGAATACAAAAAGTTAGATATTTTGAAAAGATCGAATCTGAAAAGAAAAAAAAAAAACCGAGTGAAAGTGCTCTTCTAAGGAAGCCCATATAGGACCTATCAAAATTTTTTTTTGAATTCGTTATAACGAATTCTGGAATTTGTTATAACGAATTTAATTCGTTATAACAAATTTTTGAATTCGTTTTAACAGATTTTTGAATTTGTTATAACAAATTTAATTCGTTATAACAAATTCAATAATTCGTTTTAACAAATTTTAGAATTTGTTATAACGAATTTAATTCGTTATAACAAATTGTTGAATTCGTTATAACGAATTTAATTCGTTATAACAAATTGTTTAATTCGTTATAACAGATTTTAGAATTTGTTATAACAGATTTTAGAATTTGTTATAATAAATTCTAGAATTCGATATAACAAATTCGATAATTCGTTATAACAGATTGTTAAACTATGGCATGCCAAAGTCGCATAAAATCAGGAATTCTGACATTACGTCTAGATACCGTGTTCTCGTTCGATTTTCTAGTTTCCTCGCTCAAATACCCCTTATCTCAATCATGATCGGGATGAATAGTCTCTTGAAAGCCCCTACCCCAACTACGAGATATATTGTAGCTTGCATTCGTTGAAAAACCATAATTCCGGCTGTATGAAACCTAGTTACTTGCTTAAAACCCTTAATTTCGATTGGCATGGTATGTTTTTCGACCCTGCAATTTCGTCGAGATGTTTCCTTATTTTAACCATTCACGACAAGAGATGAAATATAGTGTCAAAACCATAAGATTAAGTTTCTTGAAGAATTTCATTGTGGAAGCCAGTTAAATTTCTCAGTTTCATCCCACTGAGAGCTTGGGCCTAGTAAGAAGAATGAATCGATTAGTAGGAACGTGTATTCCACCATCTAAATAACTGTTAAAACACACCTTTTTAACTGACATCCAACGTTCGGCTTCAAATTGCACTTATGATATTCTAAATGCAGCAAAAAATTAAACGAAATTTTAACAAATTAGA
The DNA here is from genome assembly GCA_002080025.1 of Modiolus philippinarum. NCBI lineage: Eukaryota > Metazoa > Mollusca > Bivalvia > Mytilida > Modiolidae > Modiolus > Modiolus philippinarum. The sequence continues at coordinate 4,092 of MJUU01024551.1, forward strand.
TTTTCTCAATGATTCAGTTATTAGGTTTTATAACATCAAATCCCATAAATCATATTAGCGCATGGATGACTCCTGACTAAAAACGTCTATTGGGTTTTTCAGGGCAAGAGCTTCAACTATTGCTCCTTAGCAACGACCGAGACCTTTAGCGATATAACGATCGGTAATTAAAATCCCAAATTCAAACGAATTTCGATCTCGAAAATTTAGTATTTCGAAAGACAAATCTAGTATTTTGACGAGATACATTGTATCAGGGCCGAGATGAGGTTCATACTTCATGTAAGAGATCATGAAAAATACTAACATAAAAACTCCTATGCATTCTACCTATCTACTGAAAAAAGTAAGAGGAGAATTGTGAATCTCCAAAGCAATCTTATACTTAGGAAAGGGTCAGTGAAAAATTGCGGAGAATCTTTCGGTTTTCTGATACTTAGAGAAAAGTCGTTTGAGAATTGCAGAGAATCTTTCAAGCAGTATATACCTGAAGAAAGTTGGCAGAGAATTGTGGAAAATCTCCAAGGCAGTATAATACATAAGAAAGTGTCAGCGGTGAATCTCTTAGGATGCCTCTCTTGGTGGTCAAATACTTTAGAAAAAGTTTGCGTTGAATTGCTGAGAATCTCCAAAACAGTGTCTTATACGTGGGAAAAGGGCATCAAGGAATTACGGAGAATCTTCTAAGCAGTCTATTAGTAAGAAAAGTCCACAGAGAATTGCTGAGAATCTCCTAGGCAGTCTTATGCTTAGGAAAAGGTCCGGCGAAGAATTGCGGAGAATCTGTAAGTCATCTAATACTTAAGAAAAGGCGCAGAATATCACTAGTAGTCCAATATTTATGAATAGGGTCAGTTAGATCCTGGAAGGCTGTATAATACATAGGAAAAAGTCAGTGAAGAATTGCGGAGAGCAACCGCCAAAATTAATACGCTTAAAGCATTTAAACATTTCTGGAATTGTGTCATATCTACCAAGCAGTCTAATATCTAGGAAAAATTCAGTGGGGAATTGTGGAGAAGCTAACAAGCAATCTAATACTTAGGGGAAAAAAAACAATTGGAGAATTGTGTACAATCTACTAAGCAGTCTCATACTCAGGAAAAAAGGCAGCAGAGAATTACGGAGAATATCCAAAACAGTCTAATACTTATGATAAAGAATGCTTTAATATAAGAAAAAAGGCAGGGTAATTTGACAGAATGGATTTGATTAAATTCAGGGAAAGGGCTATGGTTATATTCAAGAAAAATATTAGAATTTAAATGGTGTAAAGGGTTATATTAAGGAAAAGGGTTAGGGTTGCAGTCAGAATAAGGATTAGGGTTATAGTGAGGGAAAGGGTTATATTAAGAAAAAGGGTTAAGGTTATGTTCAGGGAAGGAGTTTGGGATAATTATTAACGGAAAGTTTATGGTTATAGTCAGGGAAATAGTTAGGGTTATCATGGTTATAGTCAAGAGAAAGGGTTGGGGTTATATTAAGATAAATGGTTAGGGTTATATTTAGAGAAATGGTTAGGGTAATAGTCAGGAAAAGAGTTAGGGTAATAGTCAGGGAAAGGGTAAGGGTTATATTTAGGGAAATGTTTGCATTAAAGTCATTGAATAGATTACAGTTGTAGTCATGAAAACGGTTACAGTTACTGTGAAAGTGCTATTATTCGTGGGGAGCCAATTTTCGTTGTTTTCGTGGTTAACTAGAACCATGAAATTTAAAACCCAACGAAATACAAAATTCCTGTTACCTTGGAACGGAGAAGGCTTCAAACCACGAATTTAGAAACCAACGAAAATGTGATTTTTTGGCAAAACCACGAAAATTAGAACCCACGAAAATAAAAGCATTCACAGTATATTTAAGGAAATGGTAAGGGTTATAATCAGTGAAAGGGTAAGGGTTATATTTAGGGGAATGGTTAGTTATAGTCGGGGATAGGGTTAGAGTTATATTCAGGGAAGGGTTAGGGTGATATTTAGGGAAATGGATAGGGTTATAGTCAGGGAAAGTGTCAGGGTTATATTTGGGGAAAGGGTTAGGATTATAGTCATAGAAAGGGCTAGAGTTATAGTCAGGGAAAGGTTTAGAGTGATATTTAGGGAAATGGTTAGGGTTATAGTCAGTGATAGGGTTAGAGTTATATTTGGGAAAGGGTTAGGATAATATTCATGGAAAGGGTTAGAGTTATAAACATGGAAAGGGTTAGAGTTATAGTCAGGAGTATGATTAGGATAATAGGCATGAAAAGAATTTAGGTTGAAATTAAGTGAAAGGGCTATAGGGTTATATACAATGTAAGGGCAAGGATGATAGTATGGAAGGATTTTGGTTAAATTTCAAAAGGCATGCGATTGAGCATTTTATTCTAGAGCTCAGCGCCTGACGCAGCGATAAATTGGAACTTCTTGGAGCCGCAAACGGCACATGTTCTAGTCCTCAGCCGCTGCCCATTTCTGGTCACTTCCTCGCCCAAGCCTTTCGTCTGCGTCTTACGTTTGCATTTCAAGCAGTACACATTGCCATTTTATATTGATAGATGGACGTTGAAGACCCTACGTACGATGAGCCTACCGCGAGTAGGCATAACCACTTTTTGCTCCCGCAGCGATCCATCCGAGGTCCGATCATCTGGAAATCGGACTGCGGCAAAAAGACGCTTCTAAATAACCTCCTCCTGCGCGACGGATTGCTCGACTACGATCGACTCTTACGTTTTCGGTAAATCGCCCAACCAGCCCTTTTACCAGCTGCATTTCCGAAAGACGATATCCACGACCTTCTTGCCATCAAGAAGCCACCGCCCTAACCAAGTGGTATCGAACCCTTCTTCGAGCAGGTAAGCGACGTGCCCGACCCTCGCGGCCTCGACCCCTTTCGCAAGAAATTCATGGTCTTCGACGATTTGATGCTGAGCTAGCAGAGCAGGTGCGAAGATTACTGCGTGCGTGGTCGTCATAATAACGAGGATTATTTCTACCTCTGCCAAAATTACTTCAAGCTCCCACGGCAATCGATCCTGGAGAATGCCAACTTCATCTTAATCATCGAGCAGGATGCAAAGAATTGCGATCATATCCACCGGGACCATTGCAGCGATCTCACCCTGGCTCAGTTCGATACCCTATGCAACCGCTCTTGGACCAAGCCTCACGGATTTATGACCATCAATCTCACGAGCCCCAAGACGGCTTGAAAGAATCGATGCAATCTGGATGAGTTCTATCGAGTATAAGATAAAGAACTTATCATTTGCAGAAATGTTTCCTGAAAGATTAACGGGCCTTAGATCGGGAATTCGAGAATGTTTCCAAATCTCGAGGACCAACCCCTAAATGTGAGCACCAGTGGAAGCGAGTACTTATCTACGGCGTGGATCCAGGATATAGATGCAGTAGATGCGGTGCAGAAAGGTACTCTTAGCGCATCGATGATCAGGATTTCGAGGGAAGGCCCTATAATTCCCTCTCCCGCCAGAAACATTGGCCGCCACCCGGACCCCAGTGCTGCATTAAGACCGTTCGCGGCCATCAATGAAGCCAAACGATGAAGTCTAGAGGCATTTAAATTATTTACTACGCGTTCGTTCCAACGCTTTGGGGAGATGCTATAAATAAAATGACGTTCATCAAAATCACCGATCCTAAGCAGCGTGAGGCGCTTGCTAGGGACCTGCAGGAGACCAGGTGTAGTATCCAGGTTAATGATATGCAGCCTCGTCTGGATAAGATCGGACCCAGTGGCGACCTTTCCAAGATATTCAAGATATTCGAGACGCAAAAGCAGAGCGTTTCCCAGATCACCAAAAAGATCGATGATCTCCAACTCGCCCTACCCGCCCCCGTGGCTGCACCTCTTCCTGCCGTCGAGGACGACGACGACCCATTACCCATCGAGCAAGCACTGGCTACTAATCTCGGTCCGCGAGCAACCAACTATCTTCAGCTCAGTATGACTCCCAAAGCCGATCATACCCTTGGATTGCGAATGGAAGACGGTGCCATCATGATCTGGAGTCTGTCCGTCACTTTCGACGGTAACGATATCTTCTTCGACGGCGAGCGCTATTGGGGTACTCCCGGCTTATGGGAGCTCATGGTCACGAAGCATCCCGAACATTTCGAGGTTGACGACCTGAATACTAATGGCGATATCCTATGAGCATTGAGTGACATGTACAAAGGCAACTCTGCACTCTTACAGATCCATAAGGCTAGCAAAAGCAAGAAATGGAAGGAGATCGTCTCGTACATCTATAAGCAAGATAAGTATGGGAGTGGGGTGAGGACCGTCTTTCTTCCCGTCTTGATCTTTGCGCCACCGCCTAAAAGGCTGGGAATAATGGGGTATGCAACGAAATCGTGGCAATCCTCGACGCCATGATGAAATCCAACCATATCAGCAGAGAGGAGTACGAGAAGCTGCATAAAAAGCTCCTTTAAATAAATTTACGATGCCTTTAGTAGTGAATCACGGTTATCGCCGGAGATATGCAGTGGCGGGAGGGGGGATGGGGGGAGGCGAGGACTATTCGATACCATCGCCAGTCTGGCCGGACAAGTATTGACCTCTTCCGCCGCGAAGACTGGGAAGCAAGGCCGTGAGCGCCGCTTCCAATGCAACCCTAAAAGGTTTGGAGAAAGGAGCGACGCAGGCCGTGGACAACGTCGTTCATCGAGTGATCTGCAAAAGGACGACCCCAGCACCACCCGCTGCCAAGACCAAGAGGACCCCGCAGCAGCAGGTCCGCCTCAATAATCTCATCTCGGATGACGGCATCGCAACTATCTACGACTTCGTCCAGCGCTATAAATAAATATATATGATGGCCGATATGCTTACTATCACCGAAAGACTGACTTTCGACGAAAGTCTCTACGAGTATCAGGTTCACGAATACGAACCTCAAGCCGTGGTTCAGCTAAAGAACGCCGGTGCATAGATCCGCATCAATATCAAGACCCAGGATCTTCCTGCATATAGCCGAGAGCTATCTCTTGATCGAAGGACGATTCTTAAAGAACGATGGGACCGCCTACGCTGATGCTTATTTAGTATCGCTAGTCCATAACGGTGCCATGTATCTCTTTCGTTGCATCAGCTACCGACTCTCTGGCCATCAGACTAAGCACCTCAACGACCCCGGCATCGCCACCACCATCCTGGGGATGCTGACCTACCCTACGACTTCTCTTAATCGCAAAGCCTCAACCAGCTATGGTTCAAAGATTCCACGGAAGAGGCTGAGGCAGATAACGTTGAATTCGCAGCACGCCACGGGTATATAATCGCCAAGCCAACCAGTAGAGGATCGTTCTCCTTCTCCATTCACCTCAAGCATATCTTCGGCTTTGCCGAGAATTATGATAAAATCGTCTATGGATTCAAGCACGAACTTTCCCTGGTACGCAAATTCGAATGAGGCAGTGCGATTCCATCGCCGTACCCCAGACCTCGCAATTTCACTGGTGCAGCCGCTATAAAAGCGGGCGTGAGAAACCTCGATGGCTCATCGTCGCCTTCCAGACGGATAGGAGCAACGATCAGACGCATAATGCCGCTCTTCGACCACTGCCGATTGCAAAATATCCACGCGACTCTCAATGCCGATCTCTACCCCGCCTTGGATTTCAATGCTGGCTTCACCCAATGCAGGGTCGCTACGCTAGGGTCTATAGGAAGTGCTGAGCAATGGTGGTGTCAACCCCTCCGACTCTATCGATCTCTATCCCCTATTCGTCATCGACGTGAGTCATCTGTCCGAGCGGTTGAAAAAGTCGACCCTGGATATCCAGATCCTAGCCGACTTCGAGCGTAAAGTCCCTGCCAATACCAAAGCCTTTGCCCATGTCATCTCTGATCGAATCATGCAGTTCGAATCCGATGGCCAGAAGATAAGCGTCGTCTTCCGAGTAGAGTTAGATAAATTGACGCTTCCCTTTTTCGGAAAATCGGCACCAATACCGGACCCAAGCATGGATTCTACTTCATCTTCTCTGGGAATGATAGCCAGATCTTAACCCGCTTCAACCCACCCCTCCAACTCTACGAAGAAGATATAACGAGATGGCCCTTATGAATCCGGAGATGTAATGCTCTATCCCCAATATCCATGCCGGAAATAATTCCTTCCACTACTCCCAAGACGATTGCGCCCACTGGTTTCCCATCACCCTGAACGAAAGCCCCTTGCAAGGGACCGGCTCCTACAGCATCGATGATATCAACGATGAGATCCAACGGCAAATGCGGCTCAACAAACACAAAGCTAAGATCCTTCTCGATGCCAATTGCGCGAATTGAGAGCACACTTACCCTTGCCAGAAGCCACCATGTGGATTTCGATGTGCCTAATAGCCTAAATACGGTGCTTGGATTCGATCGCCGGACGTATATATACGACCGGAGCACGGACGGATACGTGGAGGGTGAGCATATCGTCGATATCATCAGCATCAAAAGTATCCTCGTAAATAGCGATGTCATCCACGGCAGTTACGTCAACGGCACCCAGCAGTCCACCATCTAAAGCTTTTTTCCCGGGTTCGATCCGAGGATTAAGATCATCCAGACCCCCAAAAAATCTTATCTACTTACTGGTGACCCTGCGGACCATCGACCGCATGCAAACCTACCTGGCCGATCAAGACGGTCACCCCATCGATCTGCGAGAGAAGCATCTCACAATCCGCTTCCATCTGCATGAGTCATAAATAAATGGAATACCAAAAGTACGGTATCAACCTGACGAAGGGTCAGGCAGAAAAGATCCAGCATGCGACAAAGAAGGGATGCCCCGTGAGCGTCCGATTGCTGCATGCCAACCTATCTGGCGGGCATCAGATGCTCCTCACTTAACGGCAAATCCAGCCCATCACCAAGCTCTTGCAGAGTGGTAAGGGGGTGATATGGTCTTGAAGATGAGCCCGAAGCAGGTGAGGTATAACGTAAAGGAAGGTGGATTTCTCCCCATGCTTGTAGGTCTCGCCTCTGCTGCGCTACCTATGCTAGCCAAAACTGAGTTGCCTGCTTTTGGTGTGGGTGCCTTGAGCGGTTTGGGTAGTTTAGACATCTTAAACGCTGTGGGATCCGGTTACAAGAAAAGTGGAAAAGTATGCTGCGTGAAACCCCAGGGTCGTGGTCTGCATCTCAGCCCAGGTACTTCGCCCAATACTTACGGCGATGGACTGTACTTGAAGAGTGGAAGTCGGCTCTACGATGGTAGTGGATTGATCCTTGGCCCCAATAGCCCCTTCAAGAGTATCCCCTGCTAGGCGTACTCCTATAGATAAATGGACTGGATAAGGTCGTCTCCATTGCCCTGGGTGGATTCTCCGTTGGCAGTCTATTGCTGACCAGTGGTACGATGGGGTCTGCTCTGACCGATGTGGGTGCTGTGGCATCCATTCCCCTGGGTACCCTCGCCTGCTTATGTGCCACGGAAAGTATGGTCCTGTCCTTGATCCCAAGCCAAGTCGCAAAGAAGAAGAAGAAGCATTGAGATACCGTGCGATTAGCCAAAACCTATAGGTCCCGGCTGGCAGGTGAAGACGCTGCTCTTGCAGTCTCCCTAAAAAATTATTACGATGAGAAGGATCAGCTTCGTCAACCTTTAACCCCAATAAGTGAAGAATTGAATGCGCATGAGCCTTGGGGGAGGGTTCTTCCAATCGTGCCTCGGTCGGGCACGCCACGCTCCCCGCTCATTCCCGAACCCTCCAGATCAAAAAAAGGAAAAAAAATCCCGATCCGCTTTGGATTGAGAAATTTTGCGTTCTAACCCCTAGCCCTGTGGTATTTTTTTACTTCCTCACCAGATCGTATGAGAGGTACTGCTGGTTAGAATTCTTGCTCAGCTTGAATCCGGTGCTCCGAACGAAAGCTCCTTGCAAGGGACCCTTTTCTTTGTTGAGCGTTGAGCAGGCCAATACCTTGATGGACTCCCCTTCTCGATTTTTCAGAATTTGCCAAATTTTCCTTCAACTTCTGCCACTTCCAAGATCTTATAGATCAACACTGTGGGCAAGTCCTTCCATTTGAGGGTTTTCTGATTTTTGTCCTGCACCTTCTTCTAAAAGGCGTCTTCACTGATGAAGTCGTCTTTGAAGACTTCAACGAATCCATTGTGTACGAAAGTCATATTTCTTGTATTTACCCTGTGCTCAATAGGAATGCCGTCCGTTTGCATCTGGCCGTCGGGGTTGGGGTCCTACAAATGTATGAAAGATTTCTCCTTGAAAAGGGTAGGTGCAATAAAACAATCTTCAATGTGGCTATTCACTGATAAAATTATTTTGCCCTACCAATGGTTTTTCGCGTGTGGCAATCGCTTACCACTAACACAGGTTCACGTACAGAATCTTATATTTGATTGTTTTTATCTTGTGTAATTAATATATTTGTTTAGCATCCAAATTTTACCCAATTTCAAAAATATTTGACATAGCACATTTCAAATTATTCAGAGGAAATTCAGAGTTAATTAGATTGGTAGACAAAATATGAATATCTCTAGGTTAAAGATGGCCTTCACAAAATCCGGTGATAACTGCTTTTCAAGAAGCGGTGTAAAAGAAATGTGGATTTTGAAAAACTTCAAAGATCTACTTGACAATTTAAACTCTAGATCATTATCACACTGTTAGTCCCCGAGGGTATTCTCCAGCCCAGTAGTCAGTACTTCGGTGCTGACCCGAAAGCCGATTCTATTTGGAACCTTACAATATCTAAATTTTTGCAAATTTTGTTGAAAACTATGGAGTATCTCCCTCATGCAAAGCTCTGTCCTTAGCTGATTTTGGCTTTACATTTAGATCATTTTGGTTATTTGTTCTCTATCAGTCTTAAACATCTTTGAGTTTATGGTCTTCAAAACGTTTAGATTTTATCTGCACTGAAGAGACATAAATTGTCGAAATGCGCATATGCAGAATTTAAATTCACAGTAACTTCGGTATTTAGTTACTGTAACAGCATTTAAACTTTCGACTTCTCCACACTTTACACCACCATTACTCATGAGCAACTAAAATCTCAGCTGAAAGGTTTAATTTATAGATGTTTCTCACGTAAGAACGGTGAACTAAGATATAGGTACATTGTTGTAGGAAGAGAACAAGCCTACTTTGTGAAAAATGACTCCGAATCGGAGAAAAATATACAAAGGAAGAAGTTATTAAAATGTTAGAGTTTATGATCGACAACAAATTTGTCCAGTTTGGAGGATTTTTTTTTCACCAGACTATTGGAATTCATATGGGCATAAACTGTACACCTCTCCTAGCCAATCTGTTTCTCCACTCTTATGAGGCTGAATTCATCGAAGGGCTTCTTCAAATTAAAGATAAAAAACTGGCCCAATCCTTTAATTTTAGCTGCCGTTATGTAGATGATATTTTGTCACTAAACAACCCTCGATTTGGTGATTTTCTTCATCTGATCTATCCAAAAGAGCTCGAAATTAAGGATACTACAGACACTTCCACATTGGCCTCATTCCTTGACTTCCATTCACTTTTCCAATAGTCAACTTCCCTTTTTTCTTTTTAGCATCATCCCAACAGCGCCTGCATACGGAGTTTTACATTTTAAAGCTCATTCGCTATTCAAGAGCTTGTGGTCGACAGAGTGACTATCTTGATAGAGCCTGGTTGCTCAAAAAAAGTCTACTAAAATAACGGTATGTTACCCAAAACTTGAAGTCATCCCTCCAGAAGTTTTACGGTCGACATCACCATCTTGTGGATCGCTATTAGATATTTGTTTCCCAGATGACAACAGAGCTTTCCCCTTAAAAGCTTAATTGTTGTTTCCTCTACCGGATTTCACTTTACTACCGGATTTGACATGTTCAACACGGCGGGTGTCTTATAAGAGGCGGGAGATGCTTACTCTACCGGTGCACCTGATCTCACCCATGATTTTATTATTAGGTCCGTGTTGTTCATCCTTGTATGTGTGTGTCTTCATTTTTCTTTTCTGTGTCAACTCGTTTTGTTTCTCTGTTTCTTTGTTGTTTCCGATTTTGCCATAGTCCTTGGATTATTCGTTTTGGATTGACGGTTCGGTTCTCACTTACTTTAAGACTGCATAGAATTTTCCACAATTCTGCACAAAATTTTTCCTAAGTATTTGACCTTTGAAAGATTCTCCGCAATTCTCCACTAACAATGACTTTTCCCTATTAGACTGCTTTGAAGATTTTCCGAAAACTTTTTCTCCAGTAGTAGAGGACTGAACTTTTTCCTATTTAGAAGACTACTAAAAGAATCTCCGCAATTCTCCGCAAACTTTTCTATGAGTATAAGACTTCTGAAAGAATTTCTGCAGTTGTCCGCATTTTTTCCCAAAGTATATAACTACCGAAGATCTCCGCAATTGTCCTCATTTTTTTCCTAAGTATTAGACTACTGAAAGATTCTCCTCAATTCTCTGCTAATTTTTTCCTAGCAGAAGACTACTGAAAGATTTTCTGCTATTCTCTGAAAACTTTTTTCTAAGTAATAGACTACTGAAAGATTTTACGAAATTCTCAGCTGACCTTTCGCCTAAGTATCAGACCGCTTTGGAGATTTTCCCTAGTTCCCTGCTGACTTTTCCCTAAGTATTAGACTGCTTGGGAGATTATCCGCAATTCTTTGCATACTTTTTCCTAAATTTGACTCCTGAAAGATTATCTGCAATTCTCCGCTTACTTTCCCTTAAGTTTAGACTGCTAAGAAGATTTCCCTAATTCTCTGCAAATTTTTTCCTAAGTACAATGTAGTAGAAGACTGAAGGATTCTCCGCAATTTTCCGCAATACTTTCCTAAGTATAAGACTACTGAAAGATTCTCTGCAATTCTCCGCAAAGTTTTTACTAAGTATCAGACTACTGAAAGATTCTCCGCAGACCTTTTCCTTAGTAGAAATATTTTACGAAAGGATATGGAGGAAATGATCATGAGGCCATAACACATATGTTAACTCCAACTGCAATAATTTTAATGAGCTGTATGGCCATTTCGGAAATTTATTCCTCATCAGCAGCACTAGAATCCAAACAAAGGAAATTCATAATTTCAAAAAATGTTTTAAATGCATAAAACCAAACGAAATCCAAAAATATCAATAATATAAAATATAGCTTAGGACAAAACTACGATGGAGGGAGTTAATCCTTCGGTTTTAGAATTTACATAAATTTAGACAATAGTAATTGAACAAAGTGTACACATGATGTATAATCTCATGTACAAGTACACCATATCTATGAAAAATAAAGAGCATACATCTCTACCACGGGGAATTGTTTTACCAACTCCACACTGCAATAAAAGACAAACTCCTGTATTAAATATTTTACGAAAGGATATGGAGTAAATGAACATGAGGCCATAACACATATGTTAACTCCAACTGCAATAATTTTAATGAGCTGTATGGCCATTTCGGAAATTTATTCCTCATCAGCAGCACTAGAATCCAAACAAAGGAAATTCATAATTTCAAAAAATGTTTTAAAAGCATAAAACCAAACGAAATTAGAAGACTACTACATGTAAAAGATTCTCCGCAAAGTTTTTCGTAAGTATTATACTGCTGAAAGATTCTGCGCAATTCTCCGCTAACTAGTTCCTAAGTCTTTGACTACTGAAAGATTCTCCGCAATGCTCTACAAACTTTTTCCTAAGTATTGGAATTCCGAAAGATTCTCCGCAAACTTTTCCTAAGTAGAAGACTACTGAAAGATTCTCTGCAATTCTCCGCAAACCTTTTCCTAAGTATTAGACTACCGAAAGATTCTCCGCAAACTATTTTCTAAGTCTTTGACTACTGAAAGATTCTCCTCAATTCTCTAGAAGATTCTCCGCAAACTATTTCCTAAGTCTTTTATAGGGGATATCTGCAAGATATTTTGCTTGCATCTGTTAAATTAGCTTTGAGACCTAGTGACCTGAAAACTTTGCACACATACTGGCCTCTCACTGATACTGCCGATGTCTACTGAAAGGATGAGTGGCAATAAGACCCATATTTGGCCCAAAAAATCAAGTTGTTTAAAATAGTGTGATATTTATGGGAAATATTAACTATTACATCTGGCTACAAAGAAAACATATAATAATACGAATTCCTTTCATTTTGACGTTATTGTGACGTCACAAGGAGCCGTCTTTTTGAAAGAAAATCAGAAAATCTGCAATTTTGAATGTTCTAAAAGCAATTTTTCTTTAAGTGAACATGGGGCACATGCAATCAACAACTTCAAACTTTCAGAAATGATGTATTTCACCATTTTACACATTTTGACTAAATATGAAGTTGTTATTCAGATGTGCCCATATTTTTCAAAGCACAAAAATGTGCAAAACACAGCAAATATCTATGAAATTCTGACTATTTCCAAAAATATAGCTTTTGAGTTAACTGATTATCATGAGAATCAAACTGATATGGAAAAAAGCTTTATCATTTTCATAAAGCCCTATATTTGTTCAATGTTTCAGGAACATAAGACATCTGTTTGTATAGTTTTAGTTTCATGGTAAATCTTGGGCCAAAAATGGATCTTACTGCCACTCATCCTTTATGATGATTCTTGACCAAACCCTTCGGGAAGTTTTGAGTTTGATTTTTCGTCCGTAGTGCTACAGTGTTCTACCAGCTCCTTCAGCTAGCCGGCAATTTAGCGGCGAGGACCCCTTGACCCATCTTTCAAAATTACGTAAACTATTCTCTTTTTCTCTCTTTTCAAGATTGTGGTCATGGAGTTAGTAGTCTACCTGTATTGGGTTTTATTCGTATGTTTTTATACTATAGGGGAAACGGAAAAGATAAAGGGGAGGTTTGGGTACCCATAAACCGGTTTAACCCTACCACTGGCTTTTGCTAGTGCCGGCAGTCCCGAGTTCCTATCGTTGTCTACGTTTGTCTTTTGTCTTATATTTGTTTTTCTTTTGTAGTTCCCTTGCAACTTTTGCATGTAATTATAATTTTCAGCCATTGTAGGTGTTTCCCGTTATTCATTTTTTAACTTTGACTACTGAAAGATTCTCAGCAATTCTCCGCAAACTTTTTCTTAACTATAATACTACTAAAAGATTCCTCGCAATTCTCCGCAAACTTTTTCCTAGGCATAGACTACTGAAAAATTCTCCGCAATTTTCCGCAACTTTTTCCCCAAGTATTAGACTACTGAAATATTCTGCGCAATGCTCTGCCATCTTTTCTAAGTATTAGAGTACTGAAAGATTTTCCACAATTCTCCGCCATTCTTCCCTAAGTATTAGACTACTTACAGATTCTCCGCAATTCTCCGCAGACTTTTTTCCTAAGTATTTAACTACTGAAAGATTCTGATCAATTCTCCGCAAGCTACTTCCTAAGTTGAAGACTACTGAAAGATTCTCCACAATTTTCATCAAACTTTTTCCTAAGTATTAGACTACTGAAAGATTTTCCACAATCTACACACAGTTTTTCTTAAAGAATAAACTGCATGAGATTGTCTGCAATTCACCATAAAGCTTTTCCGAAGTATTCGACTACTCAAAGATTCTTCGCCATTCTCTACTGAGAAACCTTTGTATTAGACTGCAGGGGAGATTTCCGCAATTCTTCGCAGAATTTCGTCCTACTATATCCAACTTGCCAAGAGAATCTCTTTGATTCTCCGCAGTTATGCGCATTTTTACTCTTAAATTCTGCACTTGACATTATCATGATCTCTTACATTTTTTGTACATGAAGGAATAGCCAGAAATGATGGGTATTTCGACAGAGAGAAACTCCATATCTCGATGAGACACCGGTTTTCTCAATTTTTTGTGACTCTTGCTTGCCATAGATTACAACTTTATGAATTCGTAATAACAGATTTTACAATTTGATATCACAGATTTCAAAATTTCCTTTAACGAATTACAAAATTTGTGATTTCAGTTTTTTCAATCTGTTCTCAAAATTTCAAAAATTCGTTAAAACAATTTTCCTTAGAATTTGTTATAACG
>MJUU01024553.1:0-17141 GCA_002080025.1 Modiolus philippinarum
ATCGGAATCTGGGGGCATATGTAGTGTTTCACAAACACATCATGTTTTCACTTTATTTTAAATCTACCTATTGATAGTCATTATTGTTACTAAAAGAATTCTAGGATATTGTCACAAACAACTGAGTCATGGCTATTTATAAGACTAAGTAATTCAAGAAATACTGAAAATTTAACAAAATTTAATAAACTATATACAAAATTTAACAATGTTCACCAATACATATTAATTTAACAAGTCAAAATACTTCCCGTAATGAAACGGACGGACGGACACTCTCCAACACTAGAAATTCCACCATTAAAGTTTCAAATCAGTTTTACAGCTGTAAAAACGGACAAGTCCACCATACGGTATTAGGTAAATAAACGAGTATACTCAGATGAAACAGGCTATATCCACCATACAGTTACAGTCAAAGTAAGCTTGGACACACTCCAACATCCAACATGAGTTAACGTAAAGGTACTGTTGTACAAAATACTGCCATGCTACACTGCAAACTACTTCAAGTCCATATTACATTGTATATATACTACTACAAAGCCATACTGTACATTATGGGACCTATGAAATATAGGACAATTTCATAACTATACTATTTTGAAAACATCTGACAAACTGTAAATTGCATATCATTTCAAATATGTCAAAATACATGTATGTTATACACTCCGTACATAAAATTGTACCAGATAACGTGACTGTGTTGCACATACTACTGATATACTGATTTACATACAAAATTACTACTCTGTGCGCATTTGCACATATATATACTACTTTGTACAAGAATGTTGCACATTTTACTACTCATACTAAATTCGTACATATAATAAAACTGGCATTCAGTAAACAAGTTGACTATTAACTCATGTACAATAAATGTGTAAAAAAAAAAGGAAAAAAGTATAAAACATGTAAATTTCAGCGGAATGATGTCTGGCAGTTTTAGCACCGATTAATATTAACTATATGAATAAGTAAAACTGTAACTTACCATTGAAGGAATGAGAATATTCACTCTACGTGCAGCACACTACACAGACATTTGTGTCTATCGTTGACAATCGTTGAACTGAATTCAATAAAGTGATAAATCAAATCCGATGGAGCTGAATCTCGAAGCCCTGAAATTCTACATGTGGCAAAACTTTGTAGTCATCCAAAGAACTACTGCATGTCTGCATGTATTAAGTTATAGTCCGTAATACGTTAAAATAATCGGATTGTGTGATTTCGCATGTTGATATCATTGCTATTATATATTATCAAGCGCATTTGGCCACTTATTGCGATTTTAAAGGCGTAAAAACTTCTTAAAAGGCGACCGCAATCCGAGAGCCTTTTAAGAAGTTTTCAGTCTTTAAAATCGCTGTAACTGGCTAAATTGCGCTTGATAATTAATTTGTGCGAAAATTTGAACGAACAAATAGCGATGTTTGTATTTTGAATGCTACGAAACATTTACTACACTATTTTAAGAATACCCACTACCTCGACTCGTTATTGATTTTTTGTAACTATGTATGGGGACATGTTTGACCTAAATAAATAATTTAAATCATAAAATTATAGAACACCAATCCCTGAATCTATTAAGCACTAATTGATACTCAAAACAATAAATACGTTACTGACTTTGAAAATTTATAAACGTAATGTAATAAGCTCAATGTCATAATACTAAATTAATTGCGCTTCTGGACACGTGTACTTATGTAAACTTTAAATATAGATCGCTTCAGCTGTGTGAATACACATCTGACTTGTTTATCGTATGTTTCATTTTAAACCAATAAAAACATCTTATAAAGGTCAATGGGCGTGTTTTCCCCATCAGATATAAAGACAGCCATTCATTTTCTATTGGCAACAAGTAAAAAAAAATGAGTAATTTGATTAACATGCATATTGTTTTCAGTTTAATAAAACAACACTGTATTCAACTCAAGAAAATGAAGAAATATAACTTAAATACTAAATATATCCAATTTTGAAAGGAACTAGCGCACTATATTTTATTGGAAGCACGAAGATCATCTTTTAGAGCTGTTAATAGGCTTGAAGCCTCATGCGGGGCACGTGATTTTTTCTTGCCATATCAATATCTCTCCAGCCATTTCATGGCTTCGAGATAAAAAGGAGTATTTACGGTAAGGGGTATATTTGGTTCCTAAAATTAAGACCCTTATATTTCATAAAACCATGTCTCAAGTAGATAAAAATGAACTCCAAAGTTCGACAAATATACGCATTTTCATAAAAATTGACTAAAATGACCAAAATCCTTACATATTTCAATACAGGAAACATAGAGCGCATGCATGTGCCAATGAGATTTTTGAATGAAAAGGTAGCAATTTTATATGCTTTCAACATGTCAAAAAATCTCATTGGCACAAGCATGCGTTCTGTGCTTTCTGTGCCAAATCATGACCAAAAAATAACGAAAATTTGTCGATTTTCGTTAAATCTAGAAGAGGCATGACATTTGTGACGTCACAATCAGGATTTGATGACGTTACTACACCAATTTACTTGAATTTTGATTTAAGCAGTATATCAACTGTGATATACCAAGTACAGTTTAAAGGAAAACTCAATTTGAAAATACAGCTAGATCTGGGGGCCAAATATGCCTCTTATCGTACAATCTCCTTTAAAGGTACAAGTGTTACAGTCTGATGATTGAGGCATTGTAAAGGGTATTTAAATAAAAATCGATAAATATCCGACGCATCATAAAACGACCTAAAACCAAATATAAAGCAGTCAAAACAAGGCTTTTGACAGATATATGGTTGCTAAGTAGAATTCCAAAAATAAGTGGTCTTCGAGACTTTCAGGAAATTTACCAAGATTGGAATTAATATTTTTGAAATCCAGTTGATGAAAATGTTTTTCCTAAACTAAATAAACAATTTAAGTATGGTTGCTAGGTAGAATTCCAAAAAATAAGTGGTCTTTGAGACTTTCAGGAAATTTTCCAAAATTGGAATCAAATATTTTTGAAATCCAATTGATGAAAATGTTCATCCTAAACAACACAAACAATTTAAGTATGGTTGCTAGATAGAATTCCAAAAAATAAGTGGTCTTTGAGACTTTCATGAAACTTACAAAATTGGAACCGCCTTTCAGAATCCTAAGTTATCAGAATTTTGTTTTTTACCAAACACTTGTCAGAATATAAGATAATATGCCAAAATTTTAAAAAATAAGTGTCTTTGACATTTTCAGGAAATTTACCAAAGTTGGAACCAGAACCAAAATTCCAAAAGCTTATTGCAAATCTATAGACTATATGCAACAATTCTGCATAAAGATTTGATCCCTAAATCCAAAAATGTAGGAGGAGTTTGCATCACATGCCACATGTGTCTAATCCACATCTTTGGGTCTTTGTTAAAATTGACATCATGGGGCCTCTTGTTTGCACCAAGACCAATATCAAAAATCCGAAAGATTATTGCACATCTACAGACTATATGCAACAATTCTATAACAAAATTAAATCGCTAAATCCATAAATGTAGGAGGAGTTTGTGTCACATGCCACATGTGTAAAAATTGACATCATGGGGCCTCTTGTTTGCACCAAGACCAATATCAAAAATCCGAAAGCTTATTGCGCATCTGCAGACTATATGCAACGATTCTACAACAAATTTAAATCCCTAAAGTCGGACGGAGGGTATAACATTATCCCCGAACTTTCTTCGAAAGTGCGGGGATAAAAAAATCATTTTTTTTTGTGTCAAGCTTGTCAGTTACTTGATAGTTTCAGAGTTCATATTTTCTAATTGAAGAGCACCAAAACATGGATTCTCCTGCTGAAACATTGAATCAAAGTCTCTATTTTGATTTTGATCCTGATATCATTCTTTTTATCCCTTCGCCCAACAAAGTCGGGGAGGAGATATAGCGTTTCGTCCATTCTTCCGTTTGTCCGTCCATTCAAACTGAAGACCATATATCTTTTGAATAACAAGTCATAGATGGACAAGGTTTTGTCCATGGATGTATCTTGAATAGTTCTAGAGGTTGAAATATAGAATAGGTGGACATGCATGAGTGACTCAGGTTAAAGTTTTTGTAAGAGTCCAGATCTGGGATACTACAACTCTTAGAGGAATAATATTTTGTATGTAGATGCGTCTTGTAAAGTTACGAAACCTTGGATAACAATTAGGTCACTTTGACCTACATTTCATGCATGAGTGTCTTAGTTTAAAGTTTTTGTAAGAGTCCTTATGTGGGATACAACAACTCTTAGAGGAATAATATTTAGTATGTATATGCGTCTTGTAAAGTTACGAAACCTTGGATAACAATAAGGTCACTTTGACCTACATTTCATGCATGAGTGACTTAGGTTAAAGTTTTTGTAAGAGTCCAGATCTGGGATACTACAACTCTTAGAGGAATGATATTTTGTATGTAGATGCGTCTTGTAAAGTTACGAAGCTCCAGACAAAAATTAGGTCACTTTGACCTACATTTCATGCATGAGTGACTTAGGTTAAGGTTTTTGTAAGTGTCCAAATCTGGGATGCTACAACTCTTAGAAGAATAATATTTTGTGTGTAGATGCATCTTGCTCCAGATAGAAATTAGGTCACTTTGACAGGCATTTCATGCATGAGTGACTTAGGTTAAAATTTTTGTAAGAGTCCAGATCTGGGATACTACAACTAGTAGGGGAATAATATTTTGTATGTAGATGGTCTTGTCAAGTTACGAAGCTCCAGATAAAAATTAGGTCACTTTGACCTACATTTAATGCATGAGTGACTTAGCTTAAAGTTTTTGTAAGAGTCCTGATCTGGGATACTACAACTTTTAGAAAATTAATCTTTCATCAATAGATGCATATGCTATGGGTATGAGGCTCCAGATTGAAATAAGGTCACTGCATTTCTTGCATGACTGGCTCAGATTTAAGTAACAAACCAGATCATGAACGGTACAACTTTGTGGAGTGCTTTTAATATTAGATAAACATTCAACAATCAGGCGAGGGGATTAGCTGTTGTTTCTGACTACCCCTTCTCTTGTTTTTTTTTTAGCTCACCTGACCCAAAGGGTCAGTGTGAGCTATTGCCATCACTTGGCGTCTGTCGTCCGTCCGTCCATCCGTCCGTCTGTTTACTTTTCACATTTTTATCAACTTCTCTGAAACTACTGAAGCAAATTCAACCAAAGTTTACAGGAATGATGAATGGAAGGTCCTTTACAAAGATTGCTCATTTCCTTCTGATCCGATAAAAAACATGGCCGCCAGCGCGGAACTTAGGTTTAATATTGGACCCTATGTGAAAAATCACATTTTCATCTTCTGCTCTGAAAAGGCTGAAGCAAATTGAACCAAACTTTACAGGAATGATGTACTTAATGTCCTTATCAAAGATGGCTCATTTTGTTCCGATCCGACGAAAAACATGGCCGCAGGCACGGAACATGGTTTAACATAGGACCCTATGGGAAAATCATAATTTTCATCTACTTCTCTGAAACCAATGAAGCAAATTTAACCAAACTTTTCAGGAATGATGTATGGAAGGTCCTTTAACAAGATTTCTCATTTGGTTCCGATCCGACGAAAAACATGGCCGCCAGCACGGAACTTATGTCAACATTGGACCCAATGGGAAAAATCACATTTTCATCTTCTGCTTTGAAAAGGCTGAAGCAAATTGAACCAAACTTTATAGGAATGATGTACTTAATGTCCTTAACAAAGATGGCTCATTTTGTTCCGATCCGACGAAAAACATGGCCACCAGCACGGAACATGGTTTAACATAGGACCCTATGGGAAAATCACATTTTCATCTACTCTTCTGAAACCACTGAAGCAAATTTAACCAAACTTTACAGGAATGATGTATGGAAGGTCGTTTACCAAGATTTGTCATCTCGTTCCGATCAGATAAAAAACATAGCTGCCAGCACGGAACTTAGGTTTAACATTGGACCCTATGGGAAAATCTCATTTTCATCTTCTGCTCTTAAAAGGCTGAAGCAAATTGAACCAAACTTTACAGGAATGATGTGCTAAAGGTCCTTAAAAAAGATTGCTCATTTCATTCAGATCCGATGAAAAACATGGCGGCCAGCAGGGAACATGGTTTAACATAGGACCCTATAAGAAAATCACATTTTCATCTACTCCTCTGAAACCACTGAAGCAAATTCAACCAAACTTTACAGGAATGATGTATTGAAGGTCCTTTACAAAGATTGCACATTTCGTTCCCATCCGATGAAAAACATGGCAGCCAGCACGGAACATGGTTTAACATAGGACCCTATGGGAAAATCACATTTTCAACTTCTCCTCTGAAAAGCTGAAGCCAATTGAACCAAACTTTCCAGGAATGATGTACTAAAGGTCCTTAACAAAGATTGCTCATTTCGTTCAGATCCAATGAAAAACATGGCAGCCAGCACGGAACATGGTTTAACATAGACCCTATGGGAAAATCACATTTTCATCTACTCCTCTGAAACCACTGAAGCAAATTCAACCAAACTTTACAGGAATGATGTATGGAAGGTTCTTTACAAAGTTTGCTCATTTTGTTTCGATCTGATAAAAAACATGGCCGCAAGCAGAACTTAGGTTTAACATTGGACCCTATGGGAAAAAATCATATTTTCATCTTCTGCTCTGAAACTATTGATGTTAATTGAACCAAACTTTACATGAATGATGACCTAAAGGACCTCAACAAAGATTGCTCATTTTATACTGATCCGACGAAAAACATGGCAGCCAGCACGGAACATGATTTAACATAGGACCCTATGGGAAAATCACATTTTCATCTTCTTCTCTGAAATAACTGAAATAAATTCATCAAACTTTACAGGAATGATGTATGGAAGGTCCTTTACAGAGATTGCTCATTTCGTTCTGATCCAATAATGGACATGGCCGCCAGCGCGGAACTTAGGTTTAACATTGGACCCTATGGGAAAAATCACATTTTCATCTTTTCCTTTGAAACTGCAAAAGCAAATTCAACCAAACTTTACATTGATTGATTGATTGAATATTGTTTAACGTCTACTCAGCAATATTTCAGCTATATCAAGACGAGAACAAGTTTGTTGATAAATAATCACATTGGGGTATGGAAATGGCCATGGGACGGGAAATTCTGACTGCCACTGGAAAAGTAGGGTGAAATCGTCAAGGGCGGGGAATTTAGCCTTGTAGCCGATCACCTACGGACCACCCCAAAAAGAGCTTGCTACAAGGGTTCTTTAACGTGCAGGAAGCG
Organism: Modiolus philippinarum; assembly: GCA_002080025.1. Taxonomy (NCBI): domain Eukaryota; kingdom Metazoa; phylum Mollusca; class Bivalvia; order Mytilida; family Modiolidae; genus Modiolus; species Modiolus philippinarum. Next base: position 7,293 of record MJUU01024553.1, read on the forward strand.
TGGCATTTCTTCCAACGCGTGGACCTGAGTTTACATCCCATCCAAAAGATGGGTTGTGTATTTATTAATCCCGCACAACCACGGAATGGGTCCTATTTCTATATCCCGGGACCCTCGGGGTCAGCCTCCGTTTAGGAGGGGTCACACCCCGCAAGCCGGAGATACTGGGTCCTATTTCTATATCCCAGGGTTCCCTCGAGGTCCTCTGTTAGGATGGCTCATACTCCAAGCTCAGAGGATGCTGCGGGCCTATTCTTCAGCCGGGACCGCGCACGGCGGACCAAACTTTACAGGAAGGATGTATGGAAGGTCCTCAACAAAGATTGCTCATTTCATTACAATCTGTTAGAAAACATGGCTGCCAGCACGAAACATAGTATATCATCAGACCCTATGGGAAAATCACATTTTCATCTACTCTTCTGAAACCACGGAAGCAAATTCAACCTTACTTTACAGGAATTATGACTGAAGGTAATTTACAAAAAATTGCACATTTCATCTCAATCCGACAAAAAACATTGCCTCAAGTGCAGAACATAGTTTAACATTGGAGCCCAGTATGAGAAACCATCCTTTTCACCATCTTCTCTCAAAACAGTTAAAGCAAGTTATACTAAATGTATAGAAGGTCCTTTGCAAAAATTACTCATTTCAATAGGATTAGACAAAACACAGGGGTGCTAATTGAGAACATACCTGAACACCCTACCCCATTGGTAAAAAACATGATCATTTTTGGTCATACATGGCATAGAAGTGTTTTGTCAGGTGAGCGATACAGGCTCAGTCTCTGAGCCTCTAGTTTTTTTTATAAATACATGATCTCTATTTTGGTCAGTAGGCAGCAGTTCTTGAAATGGTCTACTGTAAAGCAAGAAATTTTGATTCTGTTTTTTTTTCTTTCCCAATACTATTCATCTAACTTGAATTTGAATTTAAATGAAAAGCAATGTATATTTTTATACGACCGTCATCGGCATCTCAGGCCAGCATAACTTTGCTTCTAGTGGACCGATCTTTATGAAATTTTAGGATAAAGTATCTTGGCACACACGTAAACAGAGGTTTTAATTTCGAGTTTATGGCCCTGCCTGTTTCAGAAAAAGGGGCGAAAAAGAGGTGAAATTAGGTGTTTTCACATATATGACTGTAGAATCTTTATTATTTATTGGATTTTGATGGGGTTTGTTTCAGTGTACTCCTGAGGAAATTTCCAATCATCATAATGGCAACGGATTTCACATAGCATGTACCACTCACGAGATAAATGGGGCCCAACTGGGGCAAATCTTGAAAAAAATCCTTTTTTTTTTTAAAGTCCGATTTTGATGCATTTTTTTTCAATGGATTCCTTGTGAAAAATTAAAATATGGTGCTCAGCTATTAGATTTTTGAAAGCTTGTTTCCTTTCCAGCTATGAGGGTTGAACGGGGCCAAAATTGCGAATTTGCAGGTTATTTAAAATTTTCATTATCCCCTTGCCCAACAAAGTTGGGGAGGGAATATAGCGTTTCGCCCGTTCATCCGTTCGTCCGTCCATTCAAACTTAAGACCATATATCTTTGGAATAACAATTCATAGATGGACAAGGTTTTGTTCATGGATGCATCTTGAATAATACTTGAGGTTGATATATAAAATAGGTGGATTTGACCTTCATTTCATGCATGAGTGACTCAGGTTAAAGTTTTTGTAAGAGTCCAGATCTGGGATACTACAATTAATGAAGGGAAGATAACAGGACACTTACAATGGCCGGACATTACAATCACATGTCACAATCAACCAGGGAACTGCACAAGAAAAACAATAAAATAACAAAAGACAAACATAGATAATGATAGGAACTCGGGATAGCCGGACTTGGTACTGGCACTGGCAACAGCCAGTGGTAGGGTTAAACCGGTTTATGGGTACCCAAACCCCCCCTTTCTCTATCCCGTTTCCCTATAGTATAATAAACATACAAATAAAACCCAATACAGGTAGACCACTAACTCTGAGACCACAATCTTGAAAAGGAAAGAATAGACAAATGTAATTGGAAAGATGGGTCGAGGAGTGCTCGCGGCTAAACTGCCAGCTAGCTCAAGGAGCCTAGTCTGCTGGTAAAACCTTTAGAGGAATAATATTTTGTATGTAGATGTGTCTTGCAAAGTTACAAAGTTCCAGATAAAAATTAGGTCACTTTGACCTACATTTAATGCATGAGTGACTTAGGTTAAAGTTTTTGTAAGAGTCCAGATTTGGGATACTTCAATTCATAGAGGAATAAAATTTTGTATGTAAATGCGTCTTGTAAAGTTACGACGTTCCAGATAAAAATTAGGTCACTTTGACTTTCATTTCATGCATGAGTGACTTACTGAAAACCAACTTATTTTCGTGACTTTCGCGTGCGTGAAAATATCACGAAAATAAATCGTCGCTAGTACTTCATTTCCTTATATAAAAGCATTAAAAGAAATAGAAAATCACAAACATTAATCTCTGTGAACTTCACCATGAGGGACAAAACGCGAAATAAAATAGCTGCGAAAATAAGTTGGTTTACAGTAGTTTAAAGTTTTTGTAAGAGTCCAGATCTGGGATACTACAACTGGTAGAGGAATAATATTTCATATGTAGATGTGTCTTGTAAAGTTATGAAGCGCCAGATAAAAATAAGGTCACTTTGACCTACATTTCATGCAAGAGTGACATAGGTAAAAACTTCGGTAAGAGTCCAGATCTGGGATACTACAACTGGTAGAGGAATAATATTTCATATGTAGATGTGTCTTGTAAAGTTATGAAGCTCCAGATAAAAATTAGGTCACTTTGACCTACATTTCATGCATGAGTGACTTATATTAGGTAAAAATTTCTGTAAGAGTCCAGATCTGGTAAACTACAACTCGTAGGGGAATAATATTTTGTATGTAGATTACAAAGCTCCAGAAAAAAATTAGGTCACTTTGACCTACATTTCATAACAAGAGTGAATTAGGTTAAAGTTTTTTTTACAGTCTTGATCATAGATACTACAACTTGTAAAATATTAATCTTTCATCAGTAGATGCATATGCTATAGGTATTATGCTCCTGATTGAAATAAGGTCACTACATATCTTGCATGACTGACTCAGATCAATAATGGTACAACTTTGTGGAGTGCTTATAACACTAGACAAACTTTTAACAACCAGGTGAGGGGATAAGCTGTCGTTTCCAACTGCCCCTTCTCTTGTTTTTCATCGGATTTCGATAGGATTTTTATCTTTGGGTTCCTCTTGATCTAAGCTTTCAGCAATATCATGTCAACGGATTTGGCGTAGCTCTTTTTGTTTCCGAGCTACAAGGAGTCAAAAGGGCCAAAATTGCAATTTTTCTAAATATGTCAAATCTTTATTTTTTATCGGATTTTGATGGGATTTATTTCTTTGGATTCCTCTTGATCTAAGCTTTCAGTAGTGTGTCAACGACTTTGGTAGAACTCTTTCCGTTTCTGAGCTACAAGGGGTCAAAGGGGCCAAAATTGCAATTTTTCTAAATATGTCATATCTTTATTTATAAATGGATTTTGATGGAATTTTTTTAAATATGTGAAATTTTTATTTTTCATCAGATTTTGATGTGATTTTTAGCTCACCTGGCTAATGCCAGGGTGAGCTTTTGCTATCACTTTGCGTCCGTCGACCGTCCGTCCGGCGTAAACTTTTCATTCAAAGATCTTCTCCTCTGAAACTACTGAGCCAATTGGAACCAAACTTGGCCACAATAGTCCTTTGGTGGTCCCTTACAAAAAAGGTGTTTTTCAGATCCGCGCAATATCCAAGATGGCCGCCAGCAGGAAACATAGTTTGAACATTGGACCCTATGGGAAAACACCTTCAAAGGTCTTCTTCTTTGCAACTACTGAGCCAATTGGCGCCAAACTTGGCCACAGTAGTCCTTTGGTGGTCCCTTACAAAAAAGATGTTTTTCAGGTACGTGCAATATCCAAGTTGCCGCCAGCGGGAAACATAGTTTTAACATTGGACCCAATGGGAAAACACATTCAAAGATCTTCTTCTCTGCAACTACTGAGCCAATTGGCACCAAACTTGGCCACAATAGTCCTTTGGTGGTCCCTTACAAAAAAGGTGTTTTTCAGGTCTGCGCGATATCCAAGATGGCCGCCATCCGGAAACATAGTTTTAACATTGGACGCTATGGGAAAACACCTTCAAAGATCTTCTTCTCTGAAACTACTGAGCCAATTGGCTCCAAACTTAGCCACAATAGTCCTTTGGTGGTCCCTTACAAAAAAGGCGTTTTTCAGGTCCGCGCAATGTCCAAGATGGCCGCCAGGGGGAAACATAGTTTTAACATTGGACCCTATGGGAAAACACATTCAAAGATCTTCTTCTCTGCAACTACTGAGCCAATTGGTGCCAAACTTGGCCACAATAGTCCTTTGGTGGTCCCTTAGAAAAAAGGTGTTTTTCAGGTCCGCGCAATATCCAAGATGGCTACCATCGGGAAACATAGTTTTAACATTTGACCCTATGGGAAAACACCTTCAAAGATCTTCTTCTTTGCAACTACTGAGCCAATTGGAACCAAACTTGGCCACAATAGGCCTTTGGTGGTCCCTTACAATAAAGGTGTTTATCAGGTCTGCCCGATATCCAAGATGGCCGCCATCGGGAAACATAGTCTGAGCCAATTGGCTCCAAACTTGGCCACAATAGTCCTTTGGTGGTCCCTTACAAAAAGGTGTTTTTCAGGTCCACGCAATATCCAAGATGGCCACCATCGGGAAACATAGTTTTAACATTGGACCCTATGGAAAAACACCTTCAAAGATCTTCTTCTTTGCAACTACTGAGCCAATTGGCTCCAAACTTGGCCACAATAGTCCTTTGGTGGTCCCTTAGAAAAAAGGTGTTTTTCAGGTCCGCGCAATATCCAAGATGGCCGCCATCGGGAAACATAGTTTTAACATTTGACCCTATGGGAAAACACCTTCAAAGATCTTCTTCTTTGCAACTACTGAGCCAATTGGAACCAAACTTGGCCACAATAGTCCTTTGGTGGTCCCTTACAAAAAAGGTGTTTTTCAGGTCCACACAATATCCAAGATGGCCGCCAGCGAGAAATATAGTTTTAACATTTGACCCTTTGGGAAAACACATTCAAAGATCTTCTTCTCTGAAACTATTAAGCCAATTGGTGCCAAACTTGGTCACAATAGTCCTTGGGTGCTCCCTTACAAAAATAGTTTTTGGGGTTCGCGCTATATCCAAGATGACCGCCAGTGGAAACATAGTTTTAACATTGGACCCTTTAGAAAATACATTCAAAGATCTTCTTCTCAGAAACTACTAGTTCAATTAAAACCAAACTAAGCCACAATTGTTCTTAGGTGATCCCATCCAAAAATGTATCTGGTAGGTCCGTAACGCATCCAAGATGGCCACCATCTGGAACATAGTTTTTACATTGGCCCTATTGATATTAAGGGAAACCTCTGCCCAAATTTTTGAATTTTTATTTGAAATGTGGTCTGAATGTTTTAATTTCAGCAATATGTATTACTTTGATTATAAGGGGAACCCCTGCCCAAATTTTTTTTGAATGGTGTTCTGTTATGGGTTGTAATGGATGGTGGATCTTTCAGTTGCCATGGAAACCAAATAAGAATACTGTAATTTTAGAAAAAAAAAAGTATTCTGCTAAGTTTTATGTTTTGTTTTTCCTATTGGAAATGCCTTTTATCTATGTCAGCCATGGTCCAGGTGAGCAATACAGGCTCTTGAGAGCCTCTTGTTTTCTTTGGATTTCTCTTGATGTAAGCTTTGATTACTCTATTTAATTGATCTGACTGGTCATAGGTCGATTATATCGGAATTATTCGTGTTAAAATTACCTAGAAGACAGAGAAAATTAAGCCATGCCCAACCTGTTGAATAAATTCGAATAATAGTTGGTAGTAACATATTTTTCAAAGCTCTTACCGTTTTTTTTATTAATAAGTGATCAGAAGGGTTGATTTTTTTTCCCCAGGTTTGTGTCCAGCTGATAACTGTGTCAAGCTCCTTTTTATGTCCATCTAATTAGTGTGTCAAGTTCTTTACTGTGTTCACATTCACTTTAATCTACACTTGTTGAAATTTCAGTGGTCGACATGCTGCGGTCGTATCATGCTGCGCTCGGCGATTCATACACTGACATATTTTGTAAGATTAATATTCCAATGTAATTGTTAATTTTCAGTTAAAGAGTAATTTGGACTGTTCTTTATTTTTCTTTCAGGGACATGAAGGAATTTAATCTTGAGGTGAATTATTTAATTACAAATGATACTGGCAGACCAAAAAGGCAGGTGAATTTAAGTTACTCAGCTCCAGGTAAAGGACTATTTAAGCTTACCGTATCAAGAAGGTTTCAGGAGAAAATTGTGTAAATTTTGCAGTTATACTGAGGCAATGCAAAATGAATTTCTCTCTCTCTCTCTCTCTCTTTTTTTTAAATAATGAGGATGGTAGAAATTTATTTTGATATTTTTTTGCCCAAAAGTAATAATGAAGCAGATTTTCACATAACACAAAATGCCAAGAAGATTTGATTAATGTGGTTTGGTGCTATTTTATTTTTATACCCCCGCAAACAAAGTTTAGGGGGTATATAGGAATCACCCTGTCTGTCTGTCTGTCCGTCCATCTGTCTGTCCGTCTGATCACACTTCTTGTAAGTGCCACTCCTCTTAAACTGCTTGAAGGATTTTGATAAAACTTTACACAAAGGAAGGATACTATATTGAGATGTGCATGAAGGAATATAATTTTGTCCAAAATCAGGAAGGGGAGATAATTTGACTTTGACTGTTCATTGATTCCATCTGCACCGATTACCTCGTAAGCGCAACTCCTCTCAAACCACTGGAAGGATTTTGATGAAACTTCACACAAAGAAAGGACAATATATGGAGATGTGCTTGAAGGAATATAATTATTGTCCAAAGCCAGGATTGGGAGATAATTTGACTTTTACTTTGCATTGATGCCGTCTGCACAGATTGCCCTGTGAGCCCAACTCCTCTCAAACCACCTGAAGGATTTTGATAAAACTTTATACAGTGGAAGGACACTATATGGAGATGTGCATGAAGGATTATAATTGTTGTCCTAAATCAGGAAAAGGAGATAATTTGATTTTTACTTTTCATTGATTCTGTCTGCACCAATTACCCTGTAAGCGCAACTCCTCTCAAACTACGCGAGGGATTTTGGTGAAACTTTACACAAATGAAGGACACTTTGTGAAGATGTGCATGAAGGAATATAATTATTGTCCAAAATCAGGAAGGGGAGATAATGGGATTTTGACTTTTCATTGATTCTGTCCGCACCGATTACCCTGTAAGTGCAACTCCTCTCAAACCACTTCAAGGAATTTATGAGACTTTGCACAAAGGAAGGACACTATATGGAGATGTGCATGAAGGATAGCAATTTAATTATTGTCTGCAACCAAAAAGGGAAGATAATTTGACTTTGACTTTTTATTGAATCCTTCTGCAATGATTTTTTTGATTTGGACAATTTTTGGATTAGTGTCTATCCAAAGGATAGAATTCTATCCTATGTTACGACCCAGGTGACCAACCTCACGCAATCAAACATTAGTGATCATACCCATGCTAAAAGAATCCTTTTCAGGAAACCATGTACACATCTTTCTGATCTCATAAAAAACTCTGACACTCAATAGTCTATTTTCATTGAACATTAATTTGATTGCCCAAACTTTTCAACACTTAAATAGTGCCCAAATTCGTTAATAAATCACCGAATGAATTTCCCATTCATAAAATTTTGTGTGGAGTTGTATGAATATGGAAGACCGATGCCTTTATTTACATTTGTATGAATGGCGTAAACGTACTTCCCCACTGTACTTCCCTGAACCGTCAATGAAACGATGTGACTGTTTTGAAATAAATCATAAAAGAACAACGCATTGGAAATAAAAAATCAAATTCATTAGCCATCGAGAACAATGGTCCATTATTTACAATCTACGGAAGACGTAATGTTTGTTATCAATGAATGGAAAAGTACGGCTGTCGTTTGTTTGTTTTGTAAGTATATTCCTCCTGTATGTAGGAGCACCGTCATATAACGTAATATAAGACGTAAGGAGGAACATTTAACAAATATGCACCAGGCATGTTAATGTGAGCATTGCCTTCCCCGATTCCCTAGCCTAATGCAGGTTGACTTACCTGGAAGAGTCCTGAGGTTGTGGAATTGTGAGGACATACGTACCAATCACTGCCATCCATGGGGCTAAAACTGTGTACAGAGTGCAAAAACAAAAATAAACATGAATACAAAGAACTCTCCGGAAGACCCCACAAAATAAGGCAGAACGGGAGTCGGTTAGGACAATCTGCTCTATCCAAACCGATGCCGTTAAATGCTCAGTTGAATTAAAGGTGGAGGAAAGCGGAAAATCAACAAAATGATCTCCGAAAGAAACCACCGAACTGTCAGAGGAAAGACCAGAACCCACAGACATCATGTAAATGAGAGGTCTGTTCGACATGCCATAGAATTCAATATGAACCAATATGGCAGCCGGCTGACAGTCCCACGTTTCCTATCTTCGTGGCGTTACGCGACCTGAAAAAAAAACAATTAAATCCAAAGAGATGCAAATATGCATAATCCTGTGTTAAAATCCAAGAATTTGACAGATAAACTTTAAGAATTTTGCATCCAAATCATTTTAACACACAAAATTTGGAGAGCCGAAAAAAACGTGTGGTCCCTGCACGAAGAGCGGGAAACACGTTGTTCCACGTTGGCTGTTCCATTATACTTGTTGTGATTGTCGTTTAGTGTCTTCTCCGAGGTCCGCGTTCGGTATACATGTAATGGCCGACTCAAAACAAAATACTGAAGAAGTCGTACATCGGTAAATACAAAGTATTACCTGGAAACAGTTGTCAAGGTGCATATTCCGAAACAGACGATATTTTTGCAACGATCGGGGTTGGAATTGACTAAATACGAAATAGGATCAGGCAGGGGTGTTGATCTGTTGATTGCCATTCGTCCAACAAATTGTTCAGTCTGGGGTGTTGCGTGTTAATTGCCATTGATCAGAGTTTGGTCAAACAAAACTTGAGATAATGTCATTTGAGTATTTACAATGCATAACAGTCATTTTTCAATTGCATGAGAATGTATATCATAGTAGTGGAGCGGCGAGGAGGCAAATTTTCAAAATTTAAATTACCCGAAAGCCCAATGGATTTTTATTATCTTAAATGAAAGGGTAATATTTGTTCTTTCAGAAAATGGCTGTCATCACCATCTGACATGGTCCAAACATACTTTATTTAAAGGTCAAATGTCATAGCCTTGAGAGCTGTATTTTTAGCTTACCAGGGTATAACTTACTAATTTTTTGACATACTTTTCAGATATTTGGCAAATAAGTGTATCACAAAAAAGTTGAATATTTGATACCATTTGACTTTCATATGACATTCACCTTTGACCTTGAGGTCAAATTATTGTTTTCAAGTAAAGGACTTTGAAATACACAAATAAATTGCACTGGAGTTGTCGTATTTAAACCAAGTTTTGAATGCATTAAAGTGCGATCTGTGCTACTATAGCTTTCATTGAATTTGACCTCTTTCAAGGTCAAATACGGCATTTTTTCTTACAATGAATAGAGCGGTACAAGGCTGACTAAGAACAAGGTATTTGACACACGTTTTTACTATTGTACAAGGTGTCTGCAACAATTATGACTCAGTATAGTCATTGGCATTGAAGATCCATATCAAAATTAAGTTTCCTCATA
>MJUU01024555.1:7813-21866 GCA_002080025.1 Modiolus philippinarum
TTAACACACCTACAGGTTGTCTTTATAGAAAATCACCAGAATAGAAAATCACCAGAATAAAACATTTAATACACCTACAGGTTGTCTTTATAGAAAATCACCAGAATAAAACATTTAACACACCTACAGGTTGTCTTTATACAAAATCACCAGAATAAAACATTTAACACACCTACGTGTTGTCTTTATAGAAAATCACCAGAACGAAACATTTAACACACCTACAGGTTGTCTTAATACAAAATCACCAGAATAAAACATTTAGCACACCTACAGGTTGTCTTTATACAAAATCACCAGAATAAAACATTTAACACACCTACAGGTTGTCTTTAAACAAAATCACCAGAATAAAACATTTAACACACCGACAGGTTGTCTTATACAAAATCACCAGAATAAATTATTTAACACACCTACAGGTTGTCTTTATGCAAAATCACCAGAAAAAAACATTTACCACACTTACAGGTTGTCTTTATACAAAATCACCAGAATAAAACACTTAACACACCTACGGGTTGTCTTTATACAAAATCACCAGAATAAAACATTTAACACACCTACAGGTTGTCTTTATAGAAAATCACCAGAATAGAAAATCACCAGAATAAAACATTTAACACACCTACAGGTTGTCTTTATAGAAAATCACCAGAATAAAACATTTAACACATCCACAGGATGTCTTAATACAAATTTATGAAGTACATGATACATTCAAAATCTGTCATATTTAATGAAGGGATGTGGAGTAAATGTATACGAAATAAAGTCTCTACAAATACATGAAAAAACCAAGCAATGGAACAACGCTTTTATTGTTCTTTTTCACCTAGAGTCACCATGAGGCCTTCAACAACGAGCTATTTCATGCCTCACAGTACAATCAAGTTTAATATGAAAAAGAAAGGAAATAGGGTAAATGTCAATGAGACAACATCCCATGTCAAGGTCAAAACGACCCAATACAAAGCATCTAGGGGTCACCGCAGGTCTTTAACACAGTGAGGAACCTCACACCATATAGCAAGCCCTCAGTTCTCTAAGCTGGTATATTTCTTTACTAAATTACGAGTTTTGTTTGATTCTAAATTTCTACACAAATGTATTTCTGAATGTCCACAAAGCAAGTATTTCATTCTTTGGCTATATTTATTTTTGTCCTGTTGTCCTCACGGGTGTTGGTTTTTCGTTGTTTGGTATAAGTTTGCCGTATAGAAAAGAAAAGCATAAAATAGATGATGTTCAATAGCCTCAAATTAACATGTATAAACAAGATAAAAATAGTGAAATAGGCAACAATGATTAACAAAATCAAACACAAACAAAACGTGATGAAAAGGGAAACAGTTGAAATGCTAATGCTACTAAAAAACATTCAACGTTTTGGCCTTATGGCTTTCACCTCGGGCCTTAGTTTTTTGCACTTGAATAAGGGACCGACCATTTATTTTGAAGGGGGGCTATGGTTTTTTTGCTAAAAAAAAAATTATCTGGAGCCGATTTTATGTGAAAAAAAATATTTTAGCTGCCAAAATGATGAAAAAAATTCTGACGGAGGCTTTCTGCCCAAAAAAATAATGTTAATTTTGAAAAAAAAAATTTTGTTGATACATGTGAAAAAAATAAATTGTTTCGCGCGAAGTGCGAATAAAATTTTCTGTCCAGAAAAAAAAACATACCCCCCCCCCCCTTTCAGGTTAAATGGTCGGTCCCTAAACGGAAAAAAACTGATATGTAGATTTAATACTTGATACTGTTGGATTTTTTTCGATTACAACATGTTACAAGGAAAACTGCTTATATTATTCTGATAACATAGGTTTAATTAGATTTTTTTATTTGTGTTGACAGATCGAAAACTAGTTTTGTTTAAACATCAAAACTGTAACGAAAGCCATATTAGAAATTGACAAATTATAACAACGGTAGTAGAATACCGAAAGAAAAACCAAAAGAAGATTACACAAGAAATTACAAATAACAACAAAAATCATAGCACAAGAAGGTGGAAGGACATAAACACGACACACCCACAAATTATAAAAACATCACAAATATAACTCAAACTTAAACACTAGCGGTGGGAAATCTCAAATACCGAGATTAGAAATAGGTGCTGTTGAAATTAAACATTTACTGCTCTGTATAAGACACCCGTCACAATGTTAGTTATTAAATCCAGGGTGCTTACAGGACCAGTCGCAGTATTAGTGAGTCAATCCAGAGTAAAGTCAAAACCGGTCTTGTGATATCTGATACGAGATCTGGTATTTACTTGTGATATGAACATATCAGTTTCTGAGACAGCGGTGTGCTAAAACTGAACGACAGCATTCATCCTTCTCAAGAAAATATTCGCAAGAGTTTTATCTCGGCTTAAAAACTTTATCTCGGATTAAACTTCATGCATATCCTTAGGTACTGTATAACATTTCATGAGATTCCAAACAGTAGCTGCAAATATTCAAAGCCGAATTATCTCCCCTTCAAAATTTCGGACAGCAACCATATTTCTTGATGCACATTTTCAGGTGGTATACTATAGCTGTATGACATTTAATCAAAATTTAAGCAGCCGTTTAGGAGTACATTCGCTGACCAGGTACATGGACGGTCCTAAACTTTGTGGAGGTATAAAATCAGGACAGCTGGGTCATATCTGGTCTAGAGTGCATCAAGGGAATTAATGTGATAAATACAAATACGATAGATATGATAATTTGAACCCAATATATACTACCGACTTTGTAATCGGCTTAATAAATAGTGCCATCGTGGTAAAGCTCAACTTAAAGATTAAATGTCGAAATTTTACTCGCTGCAAATTTGGTTTACATTGACAACCTGATGTCTGATCTACAGAAGAGAGTATAAATCAAATGAATCAAGGCTTAAAACAGAGTAAGAGTTAAGACAGAAAATATATATGGAATACCCCCCCCCCCCCCCTCAGAAAAAAAGATGTACTGACATAACAAAACAAAAATGAATGAGATACAAATAAAAAAGAAAACAAACAAAACAAAATACCGTAAAAAGCTCGGAAACATTGTTACAGTATGGAGAAATAAATGACATGGATGTCGACATAAGCAATAAATTCCGCTAAACCGATGACAGGGGCAGACTTCAACTTACCATTCATCCTCCCAAGTCAGGTTTTCTGAGTCCACGTAAGTTCCTTTCGAGGGAACGTACGTGGACTCAAAAAACCTGACTTGGGAGGATGCTTACCATTAGGTATGAGCAAAAGTCATTGTTGAAGACCTCATGATGACAATTAAAGCGTTGTTCCATTGCATGTTTTTATTATTTATTTGTAGAGAAATTGTCTCGAGTGTATTATTCCATTTCCTTTCATATGTAAATACCACCCCTTAATAATTAAACTAACAAACAAAATAAAACGGAAATTTTACACATCCTATTCACATACGAACAAAACCGGATAACAAAGGTTGCCTAATTCCTCATCGGCTGTTTGCTTAAGACACTTATAACTAAGAAAGCGATTCACAAACAACAAAATTAATAAGAGGAAAGCAAAGTTGCAAAGTAAAATCAGTGTTACCTAACAGGTCACTATGAAAGCAAGTACCGATTTAGAACTACCGCTGATTTATATGTCATCATTGCTGCCGTATTTTCCACCTATTCGATACAAGATTTAAAAACATAACATCTTTTCCAAAATAATAAAAAGGTTCAAATTTTATTAAAAAGTAAACATATTTTTTTTTAAATTATTAACTTTTTTATTTTGAAATTATTATTGCAAAATTGTTTCAAATAACCTATTTATTGCGATACACATAGAATAATACCCCAGTATTGTTTGGTGATGAACCAAAAATTCTCCTTCGTTGAAAGATGAACTGAAGCTTTACATCTAAACAATACCTATTGTAGAAGTGTGAATCTGCTTTAGGGCATTCTATTGTCAATCGACTCTTGATTAAATTACCTATGGAAAAAATTTCCTTCCTTGGCCAAGAATTTTGTTGCAACTTATTCTAATGTCATTTAATGATTGCTCAATAATGACTTAATGATGAAATATAAAAGACTTGACCATTAGGAAAATAATTTCACCATTAAGTCATTATTTAGCAATCATTAAATGACAAAACAGTAAGTTGCAACAAAATTCTTGACCAAGGAAGGAAATTTTTTCCATAGGTAATTTAATCAAGAGTCGATTGACAATAGAATGCCCTAAAGCAGATTCACACTTCTACAATAGGTATTGTTTAGTTGTAAAGCTTCAGTTCATCTTTCAACAAAGGAGAATTTTTGGTTCATCACCAAACAATACTGGGGTATTATTCTATGTGTATCGCAATAATATATTTTTACAAACTATCTCAAGATATTATTCAAGATATTCTAAATAACAAAATATCGAAGTTACTGCTAATTTGTTTCTACATATGCCGATTCGACAACTTATATCTCATCAGTGAATATCAAACCTAAAGATACGGAAATCCATCTACCGACAAAGAACAAATAACCAAAAGGGTCTAATTTGAAAAGCCAAAATTCAACTAAGGACAGAGCTATGCATGAGGGAGAATCTTCTTAGTTTTAAACACAATTTTGCAAAATTTAGATATTGTTAAGTTTCAACACAATCGGTTTTCGGGTCAGCACCTAAGTTGGTGAATACTCTCTTGGACTAACAGTCCACCAGCAGAGGCAATAAATAGCAAATATAGCGAAATTACTTTTAATTTTTTTTATTCATATGCATTTATTATTAGACTGTAAGTGTCACTAGCAGGCGAAAAGTCTTTCAATTCTTTAAATGGCATTTCTCGATTTAATGGCATATATTCACATTAATTAAAAATAAAAAGACTTGCTCAAATTTTGCTACTTTTAGCTGCTTTGAATCACTATAACTGAATGCCCGCGACCTACATTTTACGCTTATGTCAATTTCTCAACAACTACACGTCATATTATCGTTATGATTCAGAAGATTGTCTTTGAGAATACTACCTAAATCATGAACAATTAGGGTTTAAATCTACACTTTACGCATGGGGTACTTTGTCGAATCCACTTCTGTTGGACTGTTAGTCCCCGGGGATATTCACCAACCCAGTAGCCAGTACTTTGGTGCTGGCTCGAAAACAGATTGTACTTGAAAGCTCGCAATATCCAAATGTAAGAATATTGTGTTCAAACTTACGGAGTATCTCTCTCCTGCATATAGCTCTGTCCTGAGCTGATTTAGATCCTATTGACTCTTTTCACTTGACAGTTTTATACATATTTCAGTTTATGGATTACCAAATGATTTGATTTGATCTGCACTAAAGAGACATAAGTTGTCGAAATGTGCATATACAGAAACCAAGTTCAGAGTTACCTCGGTATTGTGTTATTCATTACTACTGTTGGTGGACTGTTAGTCCCCGATGGTATTCACCAACCCAGTAGCCAGTAAATCAGTGCTGGTCCGAAACCGATTTTATTTGAAAACTTGCTACATTCAAATGTAAAAAATTGTGTTTAGGGTGTATCACCCTCCTGCATAGCTCTGTCCTTATATAGCTGATTTTTTGCTTTCCTTTTTAGATTCTACTGATAATTTACATGTATTCTCTTTTCAGTTTAACACATATTTCGGTATCTGGTTTGGTTTGATCTACACTGAAGAGACCGATATAAGTTGTCTAAATGCTAATATGCAGAAACTAAAGTCACAGTAACTTCGGTATTTTGTTATTTGTTCAATTTTGCGTTTCACACGTTTGATCACTTTATGAGAACTACCTAAATCGTTGACAAATTTAGCGACTATGACATACATTTTACGTTTGAGTGGCCGCTGTTTAAATGTTGCATTTATGTCCATTTCTTGACAAATATACATCGTTTCACAAAATAAATCCCCTTAGTGGGCGCTACATAATACATTGACAATATTATAATTTTGACCTAAATGTAACACGTCAGTGACTTATTTTGCTATTTATGCTTCGCCCACGAATGCTACAGGTCCTGATGGTATCCCAGCCAGACTACTCCATGACTATGCAAGCTGCATGGCCCCAGTATTGACCAAGATATTCCAGATATCTGTCAACACGGGAACAATACCAGATGAGTGGCGAACCGCTTTGATTGTACCAGTTTTCAAAAAAGGTGACCGTCATCAGGCCTCCAATTATCGCCCTGTCTCTTTAACGTCCATAGCATGTAAGCTGCTAGAGCATATTGTTCATAGTCAGGTAATGGACCACTACGACAAGTACAACATTTTGAGTGATAAACAACACGGCTTTCGATCAAAGCGTTCCTGTGAGACACAACTTGCAGTCACCACAGACAGTATTGCTCGGACCTTAGCTGATGGGGGTCAAGTGGATATCATTCTACTTGACTTTTCAAAGGCATTTGATACCGTAGCTCATGAAAGGTTACTCCATAAGCTCCAATACTATGGAGTGCGAGGAAGGACACTTCAGTGGACTAAAGACTTCCTTAGAAATAGGCTGCAACAGGTACCACTTGAAGGTCATACTTCATCAACAGCAGAAGTGTTATCAGGAGTACCACAAGGAACCGTTCTCGGGCCACTGCTTTTCTTAACTTTCATAAACGACCTACCTGAAGTCAAAAACTCCGAGGCACGCCTCTTCGCAGATGACTGTCTTCTATACAGACCTATCTACAACAGGAATGACTCAGAACACCTGCAAAAAGACCTAGCAGCACTTGAGGAATGGGAAAAGCAGTGGCAGATGGCATTTCATCCAGAGAAATGTGTAGTCATCCAGATATCATCGAAGCGAACAACCATACCAGCTAACTACACACTACACGACCACCAACTAGAAGTTGTCGACTCCAGCAAGTACTTGGGCGTCACTATCAGCAAGAACTTGAGATGGGACGATCACATTGATAACATCACTGCAAGAGCTAATAGGACTCTAGGCTTCCTCAAACGCAATCTCAGAGGATGCAAGACATCAGTACGAACCAGAGCCTACGAAGCCATAGTACGCCCAACACTCTGATTCAAGATACTTTTTTTACTTAATACTGAGGTGATCATTTCTTTTTACTGTCTACCACCTTTCAATAGCAAATTTTATTGATTTGTTACCGGAGACTACTGCAAGGGAAGGGAAGGTTTAGCGGTTTAACCCACCATTTCTTTTGAAATACCTGTACAAAGTCAGGACCATTACATGTACCGCAAGTCAGGACCATTATATCGACAATTTTTCCACCTACTTTAGCCTGGGATCCTGGCCCGTTTGCTGTCGCTGCGCGGTAGCCAGCTTGGGTCAGGATCCTAGGCTACACCTACTTTGTCTTTTTGCCTCTACTAAGGCTTTTGTTAATTCTGTTCGGTAATTTTATTATTACCCCAATGTTGAAAGTACTGTTGTAGTAAAGCATGTCCTGCTATGTATGCCGCACCCGTCAAATGTAAGTAATAAAATCGATGGTGCATACAGAACCAGGAACATTGTTAGTGGGTCATCCCAGAGTAAAAATGTCATTTACGGGAAGACCTGATATCCGCTGGAAATGTCTAGTCTCGTTTGTGTAACAGACAATTCATAGTGATGGCCATAGAACTTCTGAAGGGAAGAAAATAACAAAAGCTGAACATAAATATATCCAATTCTGAGACAGTGGATTTGCTCAGATTTAATGACATTATAAAACATAATCACCTCGGCCTCAACTTCCCAGGCACCTTATCATCCAAAATAATCGTAATCTACCATCTATGATAATCTATTTATACTAAGTATATCAAATTAAATGGAATAGTAACAGGACAGCTGCGTGATATCTGAATGTGTTAATAACATCCCCTCAAGAAAAAAACCTGAAAGATCAAAGAACAAAACTAAAGGGATAAAAAAAAGAACCTAAAAAACAAAATAACTTTAATACCAACTAAAGCTGAGAAACAGGGTAAGAGTATGGAGACAATAAAAAAAGAACCAAAACAAAACAAAATAACTTCAATACCAACCAAAGCTGAGAAACAGGGTAAGAGTATGGAGACAATAAAAAAAGAACCAAAACAATACAAAATGACTTCAATACCAACCAAAGCTGAGAAACAGGGTAAGAGTATGGAGACAATAAAAAAAGAACCAAAACAAAACAAAATAACTTTAACAACCAAAGCTGAGAAACAGGGAGAGAGTTAGAGACAATAACAGATATGGATGGAGCCTTGTTGGACATCTAGAAATGGATTCCGCTTAAACAGGTTTGCCTCACGATGACTTCAATTAAGGTGGAAGACACAATAAAGGGGTTGTTCCGTTGCTTTTTTCTATGTATTTGTAAAGACTTTGACTCATGACCATTTACTTCATATCATTAAATTACTTATTTAACAGGTAAGACACAAAACATGCATAACATCCATTAAAACTACATCAACAAACAAAACCTAAAAAAAGTATTACATACCCTATTGACATATGATGAAAACCCAGATTGCAAAGGTTGCCCAATTCCTCATTAAATCAAATCAGTTGTTTGCTGAAGTCACTTATATTAAACTTATTTCAAAATTTAAAAAAAAGTTAAGTCAAGCTGCAAATTACAATCAAAATTACCCAATTGTGTAAAAAACAAGGGTGTTAATATCACTACTTCCTGCTAGCGGCCATTTTGAATTAGGTAAGGACATGCCCGATAACTTTTTTGAAAGGGACCATCTAAGGACCATTGTGAATATGTATGGTTCTAATTGTACTAGTAAATTTCTAAGATCTTTGAATGTCTTTTCCATAGCGTCCAATGTCTTGGCTGAGGTACCAACCTGCCGGATACCATTTTTGGTTGGGATCATCTAAGGGCCATTGTGGCTAATTATTGTTTTAATTGGACCAGTAGTTTCTGAGAGGAAAATCTTTGAATGCATTTTCCATAGGGTCCAATGTTAAAACTCTGTTCCCCGATGGCAGCCATCTTGGATGAGGTACGGACCTGCCGGATATCTTTTTGAAAGGGACCATCTAAGGACCTTTGTGACTAAGTTTGGTTATAATTTGACTGGTAGTTTATGAGAAGATCTTTGAATGTCTTTTCCATAGGGTCCAACGATAGCTGTTACCGCTGACGGCCATCTTGGATGAGGTACGGATCTGCCGGATGCCTTTTTTGGATGAGACCATCTAAGGACCATTGTGGCTAAGTTTGGTTTTAATTGGACTAGTTGTTTCTGAGAAGATCTTTGAATGCATTTTCCATAAGGCTCCAATGTTAAAACTATGGCTGATGGTCATGTTGGATAAGGTTCGGACCTGCCGGGTACACTTTTAAAGGGGACCAGCCAAAGACTATCGTGACCAAGTTTGGTTCTAACTGGCCTAGTGGTTTCAGAGAAAAAGATCTTTGAATAAAAAGTTTACGATGGACAAACAGACGGACGACCGAGGCAAGACTCTTAGTGAGGGTAAAAGCTCATCCTGGCATTGCCAGGTGAGCTAAAAATGACAGATATAACATAAATCCAGTTACGGAACTTGTATATAAGTAACGGATATCAGTTCCTTCAGTTACAGACATCATCGCTGTTTTTTGTAGAGGCTATTTCTCTGTTCATTCATCAAATTATAAACAAGAGGCTCTCAAGGAGCCTGTATCGCTCACTTGGTCCTTGATTAACATAGACATTTTATGTTAAAGAGCCAATATACATGTATGTAATTAAACAATAGTTCCAATATGCCCAATTAGTTTGAGGGGAGAAGCTTTTTGTAAGGACCACCAAAGGACTATTTTGGCCAAGTTTGGTGCCAATTGGCTCAGTAGTTTCAGAGAAGAAGTTCTTTGAATGTGTTTTCCTATAGGGTCCAATGTTAAAACTATGTTTCCCACTGGCGGCCATCTTGGATATTGGGCGGACGTAAAAACAGCTTTTTTGTAAGGGATCATCCAAGGACTATTGTGGCCAAGTTTGGTTCCAATTCGCCCAGTAGTTTCAGAGGAGAAGATCTTTGAATAAAAGTTTACGCCGGACGGACCACAGACGCAAAGTGATAGCAAAAGCTCACTCTGGCATTAGCCAGGTGAGCTAAAAAACCCTTTAGCAGTTCAGTTCCAAATTAAGTTATACATCAAATAAGTTAAGAAATGCTGAAGAATAATGCATAATCATAACAAAATCGACGGTCATAATTTTTAGCCGAAACAGCGTCCGCCATCTTGGGATATTGATAACTGCAGTTATGGATATCACATTTACCCCAATGCTAATGGGGGAATTTTGATGGCTCATATTGATGCACGTACAGAGATACTAGGACCACTGGTTAAGGCTGTACTTACTATCCTCTCAAATCCTTAAGTTCTCATTCAAGCATGATTAAAAGGTTATGGTTACCATAGGATGTACTCATACACTGCATGTCTGGTATCAACTGGCTAAGACAAACTGATTCAGGCTGGATTAAATGTTTGAGAAACATTTAAATTTCAGGTATGACTGAGGGACCATGGACATTAATAAACTGTGTATGGATGTACATTGTACTAATAAACATGCCTGCAAGTCAAATATCAAGTGACTAGGATGACTGGTTGAGGCTGCACTAACTGCTTGTGCTCAAGTATATGACTGTGAGGTTAGGACTATTGTCTAAGTACTAGTTTGAGTTCTATCAATATGGATACCATCAAATGATAAAAATTATAGACAATCAACTAACAGATGCATTATTTAATTCCCACTTTCAAATTGTTGTTACCATCACCTTTGCAATCACAAAATAATACATATCATTTCGAAGCCCTTTCCTTGCAGGCAAGACCTGGGACTAATATGTTACTGTTATAATTGTCCCAGGCAAGACAAACACTATCAGGGCCATACCACAACAAATCAGAAGTAGCTTTTTTGTGCATTCATAGGGATTGGATTGATTGGTTATTGTTTAAGGTCTGCTCAGCAATATTGTCCGAGGTCCTAACTACGCCCCTGTCCTAACTGCACCCCTCTTCCTTATTTACATAGCAGTAACATGAATTCCAGTTACATCATCACTTTCTGTTAGCGTTCTATATTTAGATAATTGTCAACCAAGACGCAAAAAAAAACAGAGATGAGAATTAAACAGGTAAACATTAAATGGTTTAGATTTCAATAATTAAAAAAAAACATATTTTCTTAGTACAAAAAACAGAACGCAGCCACAGCCTGCTAAGCTCACCTCGATGCGCAGCATTGTCACATGTCAGTTAACAGGAATGGACTATAATTATTCTTTATAACAGATTCAGTCATGCATAAATTGTAGTTTACAGACTGCATCCGAAGCATTCATTGTTGTTGTCATCCCAAATTGCATCATACATTACCAATATGGTTGATGTGGGCCATGTCAGTGAGCGGGAATGGACTTTAACCATTCTACCTAACCAAGTCGCTCATGGGTAAAATGTAGGTCAGAGACCGCATCCAAAGCTTGCATTCTCGTTAACCCAAACTGCATCATACATACCAATATGGTTGATGTGGGCCATGTCAGTAAGTGGGAATGGACTTTAACCATTCAACCTAACGTCGCTCATGCCTAAAATGAAGGTCAAAGACAGCATTCGAAGCATGCATTGTTGTTGTAATCCCAACATGTATCAGACATACCATTAAGGTTGAAGTGGGCCATGTCAGTAAGCGGGAATGGACTTTAACCATTCTACCTAACCAAGTCGCTCATGCGTAAAATGTAGGTCAGAGACAGCATCCGAAGCATGCATTATTGTTGTCATCCCAAAATGCATCATACATACCAATATGGTTGATGTGGAAAATGTCAGTAAGCGGGAATGGACTTTAACCATTCTACCTAACCAAGTCGCTCATGCATAAAATGTATGTTAGAGACAGCATTCGAAGCATGCATTGTTGTCGTCATCCCAAAATGCATCATATATACAAATATGGTTGATGTGGGCCATGTCAGTAAGTGGGAATGGACTTTAACCCTTCTACCTAACCAAGCATTCATGAGTAAAATGTAGGTCAAAGACAGCATCTGAAGCATGCATTCCAGTCGTCATCCCAAAATGCATAAGGCATACCAATATGGTTGATGTGGGGCATGTCAGTAAGCAGTACTAACCGGATGCGGACGCCGACGCTAGGGGTATCATATAAGCCCCCTCACTTCGTGAAATATGCCTTGTGAAAATTGCAGATTTGTCCCAAATCCGTCTTCCAAAGTGACCGGAAGTTAACCTGCAGTTTATTCATATTCAATGACCTAACCCGATTTGTCTTTTTTTGTAAATAGGCCAGCGTCACATGGTCACTGTTTATAGGGGGCGCAATTAGAACTCCATGTTTTTTGTAGAACAACATGCACTAGGTAAATAAAATTGTTTGTTTTGTTTACAGTTGGTTTGTAATGTTTCAATTTTTACTGCAAATTATAGTCAAATGTCAGTTCAACTGATTCACATACATTTCGATATCAATTAGTTGCACCTAACAATACCGTGACACCATTTTCCTTAGGGGGGACAGTTTGGGTATCAAGACGAGAGCAAATTTCTCAATAAATAATCACTTTATGGTATTGAAAGGGTCATGAGACGGAAATTTCTACTACCACT
Organism: Modiolus philippinarum; assembly: GCA_002080025.1. Taxonomy (NCBI): domain Eukaryota; kingdom Metazoa; phylum Mollusca; class Bivalvia; order Mytilida; family Modiolidae; genus Modiolus; species Modiolus philippinarum. The sequence goes on from MJUU01024555.1 coordinate 20,432, forward strand.
TGATAAGTAGGGTGTAATCCAAAGGAGCAGGGAATTTAGCTTTTTAGTCGATTACCTGCGGACCACTCAAAAAGAGCTTGCTACAAGGGTTCTTTAATGTACAGAATACAGAAAGCAGGCCATTTCTTTCAACATGTGAACCTGAGTTGACATCCCATCCGAAAGATTGGTTGTGTATTCATTCATCCTAAACAACCAAGGATATCCAATTTTGTGGGCTGTACCCTGCAGCACAGGGACTGGTCAACTGGAACTAAGTAATTGGGATTTTTGCATTTTTCTTTACTTTTGCTATAATTGTGGTTTACAATTGGTCCTCCATGTAAAATTCAACACCCATTCAAATGCATTTGATAGTAAACTAGTAAAACTGTGATGATATATACCACCGCTCCCCCATTTGATATTCAATTCAAATTCTGAAATAATAAACTGTGGACACAGGATATGTCTCTCCTTTCCCATGCATCGCCTTAATTTGCACATTGATCTTCAGCAGCCGCCATGATACCAGATGTATCACTGATCAAAACTGATCACAATCATGATAATGCAACTGCATACCAAAGATCAATGGGCTACTATGAGTGGTTGATGCTAAACGGACACAAGAAAAAACTTAAACATTTGATAAACAGTGCAAAATTTCAGTCAGTGGAGCATGACTGCAGGGGCATAGACATTAAACGCCACTGAAACTGATCTGTACTGATGCTAATGCAACTGCATATCAAATATTAATGGGCAACTATGAGTGGTTGATGGTAAACAGACACAAGAAAAAACTTAAACATTGATAAAAAGTGCAAAATTTTGAAGTCAGTGGAGCATGACTGTGGCGGCATAGACATAAAATGCCACTGAAACTGAGCTGCAATGATGCAAATGCAACTGCATACCAAACAAGGTGAATGCAGTATACCCCCCTCTCTATAGAGTGGGGGTATAATATCAATGGGTTGATGCTAAACAGACACAAGAGTGGACCCTAATAGATGTCTCACCCGTCCCTGCTTGTCGCTAAAACAGTCATGCACTACTCAAGAGCAACCTACAAGCCAAATATTATTACCATTCCACTTACAGTAATTAAGAAACTATTCTAATCAGAAACACTCAACTTTGTTCACTAGACCATGAAATTGAGGTCAAGGTCAAAAGCCATATGGCAGACTGACATGTACTAACCAAAACCAAGCTATATACCAAATATCATTGACCTATGGCTTGTAGTTATTGAGAAACAGACTTAAGCAAAGAAACTTAACCTGGTCACTGGACCGTGAAATTGAGGTCAAGGTCAAAAGCCATATGGCAGACGGACATGTACTAACCAAGACCAAGCTATATACCAAATATCATTGACTTCTAGCTTCTAGTTATTGAGAAACAGACTTAAGCAAAAAAACTTAACCTGGTCACTGGACCGTGAAAT
>MJUU01024557.1:0-14627 GCA_002080025.1 Modiolus philippinarum
GGTCAGAACAAATACAACATTACTGATCTAACAACAGAAAAGTTAGGCTTAGAGCATGGTTAGGGGTTAGGGTTAGGGTTAGGATGAGATCAAAGATAAGACCAAAAAAGGACCTTGAATTGAGATAGGGCGAGACTAATAAAAGAATCGAATCCTGAATTCGGTAGGGCGAGACTAATAAAAGAACCTTGAATGGAGATAGGACGAGACTAATAAAAGAATCTTGAATTGAGGTAGGGCGAGACCAATATTTACCAATGACAGGGCATGACCAATGGCAATAGACAAGTGAGACCAAAGCTTAAGGTAAGACATAGATGTTGAGAAACCAAAGGTCAGCGACATACTAAATATGGCAGACACTTCTCGGTTCCGGAACGGAAACGATTTCCGGACCCGGAATCGGGAGGGAAAAAACGAAGCAGCCCTAAAATATTTAACAAAGAATGCACTATAAAAAAGTGGTCTGAAGTGCCGTGTTCTACTACTAGCAACTGTACTTAAAATGTTTGTGTAGTTTAGGACAAACATTTTCATCAATTGGATTTCAAAAATATTTGATTCCAGTTTTGGTAAATTTCCTGAAAGTCTAAAAGACCCCTTATTTTTTTTGGAATTCTACCTAGCAACCATACTTAAATTGTTTATTTAATTTAGGACAAACATTTTCATCAATTGGATTTCAAAAATATTTGATTCCGATTTCGGTACATTTCCTGAAAGTCTCAAAGACCACCTATTTTTTTGCAATTCTAACTAGCAACCATACTTAAATTGTTTGTGCAGTTTAGGACAATCGTTTTCATCAATTGGTTTTCAAAAATATTTGATTCCAATTTTGGTAAATTTCCTGAAAATCTCAAAGACCACTATTTTTTGGAATTCTACCATGCAACTGTACTTGAATTGTTTGTGAAGTTTATGGCAAACATTTTCAACATATGGATTTCAAAAATATTGATTCTAATCTTGGTAAATTTCCTGAAAGTCTCAAAGATCAGTTATTTTTGGAATTCTACTTAGCAACCATATATCCTAGAATTCTTTTAGTAACAAAAACGACTATCAATAGGTAGATTTTAAAAATAATGAAAAAATTTATGCCCAGGGTGTATAACAACTGTTTTCTATGTCAAACAGGGAGTGCGGGGATAACTGTCGTTTCCGACAACATCTAGTTGATTATGCAATATGTAACGCAGATGTTTTTAACTTGTTTGTACATTTCAATGAGTTGCCATTCAGTAAATTGTTTTCTGATATACACTCACCTTTAGAGTTAGTTTTATACAAAAATTTGAATCAGATATAGTACTGTGCGAGAACATTAAGATTAAGATTGGTAAACGGAAAATGAATCAAACAAATAATTTCATTGATAGTATTGATGAAAGAACTATTGCCGATGTGTTTACTTTGTTAGAATCATGTTTTGATAACACAGATAATGTTATTAAAGACAATATCGATGAAATTACAAATAAAGTATGCAATATTTGATTAGGTTCTTTCAAAATAATATTTGGCACAAATGTACATTCCAGTAAAGAAATGACGAAAATTCATAATCACATGGATTGGTTTAACGATGATTGTGAAAAAGCTCGAAAAGCTTTTAGAAATTAGAAGGAATTATATAAAAAATATGGTTCAAATATTTTCTTAGAACGTGTCAGAAAGAATTAAATTTTGTATAAGAAAACAATGGATAATCAAGTTAAGTTATATAACAATAATCTTCGATTAAAAATGAAATCGTTATGTTCTAAGAACCCAAAAGATTTTTGGAGGATTTTGAACAGTGATCAAATTCGAGAACTTGGTAACATCCAATTAATAGTTGATTTGATTTTTTCAAAAATTCAAATGACAACAGTAATTTTACAGAGGTCTGTTACGGCACATATTGTCGCCCCTGCACATATTGTCACCGGCGACAATATGTGCAGACCTAATCGGCACATATTGTCGCCGGCGACAATATGTGCCGGTTTATCGGCACATATTGTCGCCGGCGACAATATGTGCCGGTTTTGTCAATGCCATTTAAACATCACTAGAGGCGACGATATGTGCCGTATATATATGTGCCGTATATATCGGCACATATTGTCGTCACAAAAAAATATAAATTATGAAATGTTCAAATATATTTACAGTTGAATCAGGAATTGTTCAGATCATGGGTACACACACAATGTACGGTTTTAAACACTTGACAGAATACAATGACCTTTCGAAAGCATTCATTCTGTCTGCAATTCACTGACCGGAATTGTATTAAAGAGTGTATTACTATAACTTGCAGCTCAGAAGGCTTTGCAAAGGACATCCAGTACGCTATTCTTTTATCTTAAAATCAGAGAAATATTAAGAGATCGCATATTAAAATGCTCTAAATTGTATGCCATGTTATTTGTCATATATATCATTCTGGGAAAGAACTATGGCCAATTAGGAGTGAATTTGCTCCATTATATTAGGTAATTTTTAAATTATGTTCAAATGTTGTCGAAATCTAGTGATGTGGTCTCTGGTACGTGTACGTCCTAGGAATAAAATTAATATAAGCTTCAATTGTATGTTTTCTAATATATTAGCAGTCGAACATGGCTGTAAATAGCCTTTTGTGTCAATTTAAGCCATTTTACAGTGTTTGGGAATATAGAACTACTCGAAGGACAAAGAGAACTAAAATATTTTTTTTAGTTGCGAGTGTATAATCATTTTCCCTTCCAAATGGCAGTTAGTTTAATTTGAATTTGAATTATTATAACGATACAGTATATATAATAGCTGACCTGTTAGAAGATTTGACGCATTCGCAAAATCTGTATGCTGAAGGAAATAAATTCACGGGAAGTTAGCCATACCTCTTTTGATTCAATTGAGAACATAACATAAATAAGTAAGAGAAAGAGTAAAAAAAGCTCAAACTGAGCGTTTTGGTCATCAGGTTTAAAATAAGATGAATTGTTTCTTTTTATAGCGATCGATATAAAAACTTTTAAATCAAATATGAAACGTTTATCTAACAATGTCGAAATAAATACACAAAATAACAAGGGTCGAGTTCGTTTCCAATGCAGCTTTGAATTATCTTGTTAAAAGGTCAGCCAGAAAACAGGTTATTCTTGAACTCCACTGCTTCAAATGACCAATGTTCTGATTTTAAACCAGTGAACCAGATGCACATCATGTAATTTAACTATCGCCATGTTGTTAGAAATGTAACATTCGGGTGAAACATTTACGGATGCATGTACATGAAAGGTCAATATGACAAGATTTACTTAGCCTACAGTAAATAATCATATTTACTTATATTGGAGTAATTGCCATTTTTTGTCGATATTTCCCATTTTTACCTTTTTTCAAGTTAATATTTTATACATTAATCTTTTGCTGAACGTATATTTTTGCAATTAATCTCAGCATTTTTACACGAAGTAACTGTGAACAGTTTAAATAAAGTGCAAATTACATGATCTTCAGGTTCTTATATTAAATTTACATTTTGTGTGGACACAGTCCCGATTGTTTACATCTATTACTGTTAAATCCCTGTTTGCAGTGTTAAATGCTGGTGTCATATGGCATTTTGACCCGTGGTTTAATTTTTAGCGGCGTTAACTCGATCCCGACTTGGGAATTCGATCCTCCCCGTGTATTTTGACCCGNCCCCCCCCCCCCCCCCCGGAAATTAACCCCGCAATAGATTATTGGGGTAGACCAATTTCCAATGGGGCTAGGTCAGAAAACCATGGCTTGTTTAAATGTAATTAGCAACCTGCAGTATATGTTCCAGGGAATTGGTGTCATAGAGGATAACGTGTAATCTCTGACAAAATCGGGTATTTCACGTGATCCCTTGCTGAGGGAATACATGGAATCCCTAAAAATCCTAGGGATTACATGTAATCCCTGTTTTTTCAACATTTTTACACGTTTTCCTTGACAGGCAATTATTGTTGATGTTATGCATTAAGTCAAGTTGAGGATTATGTTCTGATTAAATTTGGCATATTCGACACAATGAATATTTGAATGATTATTTAAAATTTTAAACACAAATACAAGTCTTAAACCTAACCAAACATATGTCTATCTGCATTTTACATACAAGAAGAAGAAGCAAAAATTTTGTCAAAAAAAATAAGAACAGGGGACCACCTAAAGACTATCGTGGCTAAGTTTTGTTCCAAATGGTCGAGAAGTTGCATAGGGTCCAATGTTAAAGTATGTTCCCCGCTGGTGGCCATCTTAGATATACAAATGTAGCGAGGACCTGAGATACCTTTCATACCGGCGAGAAAGTGCAGTGGTCAAGTTGTGTTCCAATTGGCCAATTAGCGTCAGGGAGAAAGCTCACCAAGGCGGGCTATAGAATTAAAATTTCCTTCTTAATGATTCTTACAATACTAAAAATGTTCGTTTTTCCTTTTACTTTAAATCTGAATATTTCAATTTTTCAATTATTTCAAATATCCAAATTGGATTTTTTTTCTAATTTTATGAAATCAAAGGCATCAAAAGCAAAACCGGCACAAAATTAATTCAATATACTTCATAATATGTTTTCAATAAAGCAATGATGAGAATGAAATGTTTCTGCTTACATTTGTATAACCCTGAACCAAACAAAAGTCGTACCTTCGTACGAGATGGTTTTCTAGATATTTTTTTTCTTGTAACACATAACAATATACCGATTTTACTGTTAACTATGCGCATTTCGACAACTTATATGTCTCTTCAGTGCAGATAAAATAAAGACATATCTAAATTATGCTTGATATGATTTAGTTAATCTTTGTCTATGAGAGATATGATTTTCCATCCTTTTGAATTTAATAGATTTCTTCTTTGAAAATTATTTTGTTTTGATATTATAAACTTTTATCCACTTTTATCCAAAGAAGTACAGACAGACAGACAGATCAAAAACTATATGCTCCCAAATATACGATTCTCGAGGGCATAAAAAGTATACTCTGGGGCAAAAATATTTGTACTTATTTAAGGTTTATATACGAAAAAGTAGTAAGACAAAGGTTAATTATACTCTGAAAAAACATGTGTATTTTGTGTTATATTATTTAGAGATATATGGTGTAAAATGTCTTTTGATATTGCAACAATGCTTAATTCTTTGATAAACAAACCGTGAAAACCATTTTGAATGTTATTTATTTTGGGTATTCTGGGTCAGGGAAAATGTGTAAATAGTCCAAGAAAACTCAGGGATTACATGACTGTAATCACTGCTAAAATTTAGGGATTACACGTATTCCCTAAGCTATTTAGTGATATTACGTACATGTATTCCCTGATTACACTACTTAACCCCAAGCCTTAGCCAAATCGTCAACCCTGACCCTGTGTCTCTATCCGACCACTCCGAAGATGTAGTTTTGAGGGGAAAATTAAAGAAAGGTCTCAGCTGGCTTCGCCGGGAAAGATTTCCCAGTGAACTACCACTATGCCGGAGCCTATCATAAACATCAACCACAACCCTACCCCTTACCATAACCTAAAAACCAAGCCTTAATCCAATCGTTATCCCTAACCTGGTGTGTCTATCAGGCTCCGTTCCGGAAATGTAGTATTAAGGGGAAAATCAAGGGAAGGGCTCGGCTGCTTCGCCGGGGAAGATTTCCCCTTGAACTACCCCTATGCCGGAACCTACCCTTAACATCAACCCTAACCCCAAACATGACGTTAACCCTATGCCTATGCAATCATCACTGCAAACCTGGCGTCTCTATTAAACTTCGATCCGAAAATGTCATTTAAAGGAGAAAATCAAGGGAAGGACGCAAACGCCGCCGCTGCTGGCTTCCCCGTGGAATATTTCCCATTGAACTAATCCTTATCCTAACCTTTACCACAACCTTAACCCCATGCCTTAGCCTAATCATCACTGCAACCATGGCGTCTTTATCCGGCACCGTTCTGGAGATGTAGTTTTAAGGGTGAAATCAAGGGGAGGCCTACGCTGGCTTTACCCTGGAAGATTTCCCCTTGAACTACCCCAAAGCCGGAACCTGGCCTTAAAGCAAACGCTAACTCTAGCCCTTACCACAAACGTAACCCCAAGTCTGAGCCTAATCGTCAACCCTTACCAGGCGTCTGTCTCCCTCTCCGTTCCGTAGATGTCATTTTAAGGGGAAAATCAAGTGGAGGCCCCGGCAGGCTTCGCCGAGGAAGATTTCCCCTTGAACTACCCCTTTGCCGGAACTTAGCCTTATCATCAACCCTAACCACATCCTTAAACACAAAGCCTTAGCCCAATCGTCACCCATGACCTGGTGTCCATATCCGGCTCCGTTCCGGAGATGTAGTTTTAAGCGGAAAATCAAGGGAAGGCCTCGGTAGGCTTCATCGGGGAAGATTTCCCATTGAACTACCCTTAAGCCGGAACCTGACCCTAAAGCCAACCCCAACCCTAACCCTCGCCACAACCTTAACGCTGTTGTCTCTATTCCGCTACGTTCCGGAGACGTCATTTTCAGGGGGAAAATCTAGGAAAGGCCTCCTCCATCCTCGCCCGGTAAGATTTCCCGTTGAATTACCCTTAAGCCAGAACTTGGCCTTAAAGCCAACCCCAATTCTTACCCTTGCCCTAACCTTAACCATATACCTTAGTCCAATCATCACCATAAACCTGGCGTCGCTATCCCGCTACGGTACGAAGATGTCATTTTCAGGGGGAAAATTTAAGGGAAGGCCACTGCCGCCTTCGCCGGGGAAGATTTCCTCTTGAACTATCCCGAAGCTGGAATTTGGCCTTAAAACCAACCCCGACCTAACCCTGGCCACAACCACACTCCTATAACTTAGCCAAATCGTCACCGCAAACCTGACTTCTCTATCCCGCTCTGTCCCGTATTTATCATTTTCAGGTATAGAAATCACGGGAAAGCTTCCGTCGCCTTCGCCGGGGAAGATTTCCCGTTGAACTACCACTTACCCGGAATCTTGCCTTAACCACACCCTTAGAGGATACATAACCATTACTTTAATCCTATGCCTTAGCCAAATCGTCAACAATAGTCTGGCGTCTCTATACCGCTCCGTTGCGAATATCTCATTTAAAAGGGAAATACAAAACAACGCGGCCACTTTTTCCGGGGAATACTTCCCCTTGAACTACTCCTTAGTCGGAATCTAGCCTTAACCCCACCCTTACAGGATACATAGCCATTATTTACACCCTGTGCCTTAGCCTTATCGTCTTTAGGGAGATGTCATTGTGAGGGGAAATTAAAAGGCAAGGCTGTGGCCACCTTCCCCGGGGAAGATTTCCCCTTGAACTACCACTTAGCCAGAATCTGGGCTTAACCCCACCCTTACAGGATACATAACTATCACTTAACTCCTATGCCTAAGTCCAATCGTCAAGAATAGCCTGGAGTCTCTATCTCGATCCGTTCCAAATACTGTATAGTGCTTTATATTCGTGGTATGAAATTTTCGCGGGTTTTTTTTTTTGTCTTTGATGTATTCGCGGCGTTTTATATTCGCGGGTTTTTGGTAATGCCATTATTTTCATTAATATTCAGGTTTACAATGACATATTCGCGGGTATAAATTTTCGTGCCTATCATGAAAAACGCGAATAGCGCGAAAATTAATACCCCGCGAAATATAACCATACAGTATATCATTTTAAGGGGAAAGTCAAAGGCAAGGCTGCGGCTGCCTTTCCCGGGGAAGATTTCCCCTTGAACTACCACTAAGCCGGAATCTGGCCTTAACCCTACCCTCACAGTATACATAAATATTACATAAACCCTATGCCTTAGCCCAATTGTCAACAATAGTCTGGCGTCTCTATTCCGCTCCGTTCCGAATATAGCATTTTAAGGGTAAATACAAAAACAAAAGCGAGGCAACCTTCTGCGGGAAAGAGTTCACCTTGAACTACTACGCAGACACCTGGCCTTAACAGTAACCCTGCCTAAGGATAGTGATAAAGATATGACTAGGGTAAGGATCAGGGTTTGGGTTAAGGCCAGGTTCGGCTTAAGGGTAGTTCTAGGGGAAATCATCCCTACGAAAGGCAGCCGCGGCATTGCCTTTCAATTTCCTCTTAAATGACATATACGGAACAGAGCTGGATAAAGACGCCAGGCTAAGACTGACCAAAGGGTTAAGGCAGATGGTTCAGGTTAATAATGTTAAAGGTAAGGGTCATGGTTAGGGTTAAGGCCAAGTTCCAGCTAAGGGCTTGTCTAAGGGGAAATCTTCCCCTTATATTCGGCCGAGCCGTAGCCCTTGAACTTCCCCTTAAATGACATCTCCAGAGCGGAACGGGATAGAGACGCCAGGCTTGGTATTCCATAGAGCTAAGAAATAGGGGTAAGGTATTGGTTAGGGTTAGGGTTAGATGTTGGGATAAGGACAGGTTCCGGCTTAGGTGTAGTTAAAGGGGAAATCTTTCCCGGCAAAGCTCACCGATGATCTGCCTTTAGATTTCGGCTTAAAATGATATCTCCGGATCGGACCGGGATAGAGACATCAGGCAAGGGGTGACGATTGGGGAAGACATAGGGTTAAAGTTAAGGTTATGGTTATGGTTCGCGTCGGGGTTTGATTTAGGTTAGGTGCCGGCTTAATGGTATTTCAAGGTGAAATCTTCCCAGGGGAAGGCTTCCGCGGCATCTCCGGAAAGGAGCGGGATGGAGACGCTAAGATAGGGGTTACTATTATGCTAAGACATAGGGTTAAGGAAATGGTTATGTTCTAGGTTAAGATTTGGGTTCAGGCCAGATTCCGCCTTAGGGGTAGTTCAAACGGAAGTCTTCACCGGCAAAGAAGGACCTGGATCTGCTTTCAAATTTCGGCTTACAATGACATATCCGAAACGAAGCGAGATGGAAACGCCAGGCTAGGTCTGACGATTGGGCTAAGTAATAGGGCTTAAGTAATTGTTATGTATTTTGTTAGGGTGGACTTAAGGCCTGGTTCAGGCTTTGTGGTAGTTCAGGGGGAAATCTTCCCGGGGAAAGCGGCCACAGCCTTGAATTTGAATTTCCGGAACGATGATAGGACTAATGCATAGGGGTAAGGTAATAATTAGGGTTAAGGTTGGGGTTAGGGTAAAGGCCAGGTTCCTGCTTATGGGTAGTTAAAGTGGAAATCTTCCCCAGAGAAATCTTCCGCGCTTTTGCCTTTGTATTTTCATTCAAAATGACATCTTCGAAACGGATCCGGGTAGAGACGCAATGCTAGGGATGACCATTGGGCTATTGCTAGGGTTAAGGCAATGATTATGGTTAGAGCAAGGATTTGGGTCATGGCCAGGTTCCGGCTTAGGGGTTGTGTAACTGGATAACTCCCTGCCAATCCCGCCGAAGTGTTTCCTTTGAATTTCGGCTTTAAATGACATCTCCGGAAGCGAAAGGGACACAGATTCCATGATTCCGTGTAACATAAACATAAGTGTACCAGAGTAATAATTGGGAACTGACTTTTTCCAACTCGGTATCAGTTCTCGGTATGAAATCTATAAATATGCCATTATTTTGTATGAATTATGACTCTAGAAAACTTCTGTATATATTTAGACTGTTCTGCAGATTGTAAATCATATTTCAACTTCCAATGGTATTTTGACCTACCCCCAATGGAAATTGACTTACCCTTTCATACTTGGTGTCAGTTCACAGTATAAAATCCATAAATATGCTATAAATTTGCATGAATTATCACTCTTGTATACTTCTGTATACATTTAGATTGTTCCACAGGTTGCAAATAATATTTTATGGTACATTCACCGGGCCTTTTTGAAATTGAGCTAACCTAAATGTTGTAATATATTAATAAGAAATTAGGGTATGTCATTTTTCAAAGGGGACCAATATTCTCTATCTGAAAAGTGACCCGCGGGTCAAAAACCCATGCGGAAAAATTAGCCGCGGGTCATTTTTTCAATGGTATTTCGACCCGCAGGTCAATTTTCCGCGAAGGTGAAAATACCATATTACACTGGTATATGTGCATTCTCGTGCGCTTACTCGTAAAATCTTCTAATTTTCATTTTGGATTCCCTATTTGCTGAATCTGGAGAACAAGTGTTCCGGCAGATAATGGGGATACATGTGGGGACTTACTGTGCAACACTGTAGAGTCATTATTCGTTTATTTTATTTATTTTTTTTAAAGTCTGATTCATACAAGAACAATTTCAATATCATTTAAGTACAAATGTATATAAAATCTGACAAGATAATCCTTAATTGAAGACTTTTCTCTGAATGATCGTCATGCGTTTAATTAACAAAAAAATTAAATAACGTCATATATAGATAATGTTTTTTTTCAAATTATGATTATCCTCATCTTATATACCAATACGAACTAAAAGTAAAAGGAGCTTCTTTTATACCATAACCAGCATCAAACATGGACTTGAATTTCTAGACTGAGAGCTTGAATGTCTGCAATCAACACTTTACGACAAGTGTGATGGTTTGGTGATTCGAATGATGAACTTCCGTTATTTAGTAGAACTTTTTTTTATTTTATTTTCAAAAAACTATAGCTTATGACGTCATGCCTTGAATATAAAGAGCGATTTTGTCAACAGAACGAAATTGTACTCTAAAAACAGTAATAAACAAAAAAAAACAAAAAAAAACAAAAAAACAAAACAAAAAACAAAACAAAAACAAAAATCAAAACACGAAAATAAAACAAACAAAAAAAAAAACAAAAAATACACAACAAAAAAAAACTAAACTAAAACAAAAACAAATCAAAACAAAATAAAACCAAAAAAAATCTAGGTTTGCAATTGCAAGCAATAGCTGATGTCGCCCCTAGCAGCTAATTCGATGATTCGATCTTGTTCGATGCGTCAAATTCTGCCTAAAAATCAATTTTCATTGAAATCGGAAAAAGTTAAAATTTTGGCGTATTTTGGCGGTCATCTTGGCAATGTCAGCCATTTTGAAATTCTTTTCATTGCATCTTGTTCGCAGTGACAATATCTACAAATCAGTTTTGTTGAAATCGGGTGAAGGTGATTTTTTTTACCTATTGGAACTCATTTTACAACTTGGAACTGGCGGCCATTTTGAAAAATGTTTACATATGAATTCCTTCCTCTCATTTTATTGAACATTATATATAATCTATTTCTTCAATGCAGTTCCTGAGATATTGAATTATAAAGGGATAAACCTTTTTACGTGTTTATTGGCAGCCATCTTGAAAACAGCAGCCGATCTGATTTTTTTTGCACAGATTATGTGGTCTTATCATTTTAAACATCTCTACAAAGTTTTATGAAAATCTGTCGAGGAGTTTGTGAGATAATTGATCGGCAGTTTTAAACATAATTTGGCGGCCATCTTGATAATGACGGCCATTTTTAATCTGAAAATTTCATAGAAATACTCATAATATTTAAACTTTTGACCAATTATGAAATTATTCACACAAGAGGAAGCAAAGAAAATTCTGATTAATTTTTTTTCAACCTGGAAACACTGCGTATTTGTCGACCATCTTGAAAATTGAAATTTTGAAATTTATTTTTGGATAAATTCCATCCACTATTCATACTGAACGTTTCTATAGTGGGTTTTACGAAAGTCTTTCCAATAGTTTTAAGAGGTAATTGACTTTGATTGCTTGAAGGTATATTTGCCAAATTTGCAACAAAAAAGTCGTTAATCGGCAACCATTTTGAAAATAGCGGACATTTTGAAAAAAAAAATTGTTTCATGTACATTTACTCATGGTGATCCACCTTTGTGCCAAATGTGAATTGATTCTGTCCTGGCATCTCTGAGAACTCGGCCGGACACACTTTCAGACCAATAACAATATGTAGTCCCAAATACGCCTCGGCGACATTAAAAAAAATATAAATGCCAAGGTCATGTTCAAACACCTATTGCCAGAGCGAAATATGTTAAATCTAACTGTATCACAAATTAAAATAGACATTTTACAGAAGATCCATCATGGTTTATAACTGTTAGTTTTCCATTATTGGTGTGTTATTGGCTTTTTGAATTAACTTGTGTTGTTTCTTAATTCTATTAATTTTTTTGTTCATTAGGGAACAAAGTTCGGGAATACCATCGTTGTCTGTCCGTCCGTTACGCATTTCTTGCTACTTAAACTCAACCATTTTAGGATTTAGGAATTAAATTTTGCAGTAAAATTATTGGCAATGCATCCAGTAAGCTTTCGGAATTGATTAAAAATAGTACAAAAGATTCAAATTTCATTTTTGTTTATATGACGTAAATTCCTCTCACATTCTCATTTTTCTTGCAGAATTGTACATGTAATCTGTAGATGCGCGATAAATTTCCTGAAAGTGTCAAAGACTTATAATCTTTTTAAATCTTGATTTTTTTGCACATTTTAAATACAAGAAATAATTGTGAATACAAAAGATTTTCAAAATAGGTTAGCAATTTGTGTAGATTTCCAGAAATTCTTTTAAAAAAACCAGTTATTTAATAAGCTATATATATTTGCTTAGTTCTTGCAAGAGTTAGTATGCACTGACGAGACATTTGTCAATTTGTTATTTCAATCATGGACATGTTATTTACTTTGTTTACATTTAGAGTATTCCTAAGCTATGAACCTGTCTTACTGGCGCGAATGTGAAACCTTTGTAAGAAGTAATTCACAACTGCATGGACTTAAATGACTAATGTTTCGGGAACAAGTATTTAATATTTGAAGAGGGGGACTTGGAAGGAGTCTAAGGTCCGGACTATTTTTTCTTGATGAAATCTGGATCCTGCATTTAATTTTTAGTGCGCTTTTTTTCAAACTGCTCCCTTATGTTATATGAAATATTGGGATCTAGATATTTTTAGTCCCCAATTTCATCCTGACTTTTTTCAAACCTCCATTCCTTCCTCCCCACCACATAAAAATAAAAAAAAATAAAAAGATGTTCAATTAGATCCTTAAATTTGCTAAAGACAAGTAAACCATTCGTGACTAATGCTTTATCTTTTTACCTGTTTTCCATAGCTCAAACTTTCCGCTACATTGATGTGTGATGCTTCTTTTGTTCTTTTGTTTCCAATTAAATCTCTTAAGATTTTATACGCATTTCCAAAAGGTTAAATGTTATTATGTGCCTCCCAACCGAGGGATAGAGATATCAAAGAGGGCGGGTGTCTAGTAGTTTTTGTAGACTTTTGGGATTACTTCTTGCCTAGATTCTGTACGAAGTTATAACACCTGGCACCCCCTATGGATATTTATAATTTAGTTTTAGCATAAAAACGAGCAACACTTGGTCATCACCTCATACAAAGTTTGAATACATCCACTCATCGGTTCTCTGTAGGATCTTTGTATACATCTTAAATACTGTTAATTGCAAAATTAAGTTTCATGCTGCCCGCAATTTTGAATAAATTTTCGTCACTGTATTAACACTAGTGTTCATCTGCGAATCGAGAAATTCGTAATTCATGTAACATGCTATTTTCCGTTTACGTAAATTCTAACAGCTTTTCACGAAAATACTCATTTTTCCTTATTTTTACTAAACGAAATTGTGTTAGATAAATGGGTTTACCTTAAATCCAAACTGCACCCCTAACACCCCGTAGGAAGCTGTACAATGGGAAATTAGGGGAATGAGCTTTTGAACGTAGGGTAGAGAGCTCAGGTAAGACATTTAGCGTGCAAACGAAATGACCTTTTGGCATATAACAATTTAAATGCAAATTTTTGAATAAACAATTTTATATATTTTATATGCCTATAGATAGAAGTAAACCTCTGGATTACGAGCTTTTCAAAGAGTTGCTTCAAATGAAATTTAATTACAATTTTCTTTTTTGAACCAATTATTTGAGGGTTGCGAGCTCCGTTCAATTGGTAGTGAGCCAGTATTTCATGTATTGAACGGAGGGTAGTGAATTTATTGAACGGAGGATCGCGAGCACGCTATGCTAAATAAAAATTTATGAGCAAGATGCCTATAACTACGGAATATATATGAAGAAGGTCCTGTATGGTTCTCCAAAACATCTTTCTAAATTTTGGATTTCACGTATTGAGATCTGTGAAATCATGTATCTCGACTTTTTCTGGAGGTATACTTCGCGAATTACCCTTTTACGGATGTTTTAAGGACCCTCTATAAACAGTAAGTGTCACATGAGCGATATTAAAACAGTATTTTGGAAAGAATTGCAAATATATTTATGATTAATCATTACTTGACTTCCTGGCGTAAAATACATTGATTTTAAAGTCTTATAATTGTGTAAAATTCATGATAAAATTGTCTTTATCGTTTAATGTGGACTGCACACAAAGATCTGTATTGAGCAAGAGCGTGAAAAATGAGCGCGCTATAGGCGAGGTTATTTTCGCTGTTGTAGTCAATACCACTCTGCCAAGGACATTTTGCAACGACATGACCAGTTTATCAATATCGTTAATGTCACGGACAAATCACATACTCGATGTACAAATAACTAAATACCGAAGTCACTGTGAATTTACTTTCTGCATACGCGCATTTCGACAACTTAGTCTCTTCAGTGCAGATAAAATCTAAACGTTTGGAAGACCATAAACTCAAAGATATGTAAAAACTGATAGAGAACAAACAACCAATA